>JAQIXP010002366.1:0-15295 GCA_034700285.1 Proteroiulus fuscus
ACAAGTCATCAGAAATATTCAAAATTTTCCATCAATTCATCAGAAATATTCAAAATGTTTATCAACTGATCAGAACTATTCAAAATTTTCATCACTCTTTCAGAAATATTCAAAATTTTCAACAATTTGTCAAACCTATTAAAAACTTTCATCAATTTATCATGAATATTCAAAATTTTCCATCGCCTTTTCAGAAATAATCAAAATTTTCCATCAATTGGTCATAAATATTCAAAATTCTCACCAATTTATCAGATATATTAGAAATTCTCACAAATTTATCAGGAGTATTCAAAATTGTTCATTTATTTATCAGAAATATTCAAAATTTGTATCAATTTATCATCAATTTTCATCAATTCATCAGAAACTTTCAAAATTTTCATCAATTTTAATATTTTCCACAAACTGATTAAATTTTTCTAAAACAAATTATTAACTGTCATCAGCACCCTCTGTTAGCACACTGACAGCAGGTGGTCCCATCCAATAATTCCCAATCTGGACATCCCTAAATTAGTTAAATCTCAAAACTACATAAGCCTCTTTGGTCCCAAATTCCTTTTCAATTCAGCCTGATGCCAATTGTGTGCTGGTTACATTAATTTGTATCAATTTTCATCATAATTTTATCATAATTCATAACTGTTCAACTTATTACTATTGTTTTTGCGAGGAATTATTTTAATTTTTCCATAAAAATGTCATCATCATCATGCATCATTAATCATTTATCATAACCACAGTCCCCCAAAAGAAACCAACATCAGATCCAAGTTTTTTTTTTGTTTTTTTTTGAAACTTTTCAATATTTTTTTATTTACTGCCAATATATATATTTTTGGGGGGTTTGCCATTCAACCCTTTCAACCCCTCCAATTATCATTAGCCACTGTCATACACGTGTTGAGAGAGTATCACGCCAGAATGAATAAACTCGAGGATATAAAATACGACCTGGAATTTGCGGTTAGACAAAAAGATTACGAGGTCAGTCGGCATCCTCCTTTAAAAAAAAAACTGCAAGATCTTTTAATTTTTTTTGGTTAAATTTTAAGTTTTTTTTGGTTTTTTTTCCCCCTGACTTTTTTCTTTTGCACAACATTTGTGTGTCCTTTTTTAACTTTTGCTTTTGCTTTTTAATCACTTCTCTGCATTTGCACTCTTCTCTGCACTTCCTATTTTTTTGATTTAAATATTATTTTTTTATTTTAAAAAAAAATATTTTTATTTGGTATTTATAATCATTCGTATTTATTTCTTCGTACAGAACCACAGTGGGCCTCTGCATAATTTTTTCTTTTTTCACAAGTGCAGTTTTCAAATAAATAACTCGCCCGTCCATTATTTATCCAATACAGGAAAACCATCCATTCACCAACTATTTTGGCACAATTTGGCCCCCTTTTTTTTGGGCAATAATTTTCATTTCATCTTATTCATCCAATTGCCAACATAATTTCTGGACTCAATTTTGGAAACTTTCAGAAAATTCTGTTAGTCAAAAAAAAATTCTTTAAAAAAGGGGCCAAATAATCCAAAAAAATGTCATCATATGACTAACACCAAATTTCCCCCTTTTTCTACTTTCATTTCGTGAGTTTCAGATGGACAATTCCATTATAATGTGCCTGTTGTCCACCATCTTGGACAGCAACATCATCCACCCAAACATTCTATTCTAACCAACCAAACAAATTATACATCAATTTTGCAATAAAAAAAAATAAATGCACCATTTTTGAAAATACTTTTTCATAAATGAAAATATTTCCAATAAAAAAATTCACCATTAATATGCAAATAACACAGGAAAAGCATTTGAAATTTGAGATGGGGAAAAAATATCATGGATATATGAGCCATTCCGTGGCTCAACTTGCAAACATTTTTTGTTGGAATGTGAAACTACAGTTCTGTGTGTTTTTTTACATTCCCATTTGAAAAGTTTAGTAACTTTTGTAAGTTAATTGATAGCAAATCCTTAAATTTTGCAAATCAGTTTTGCAATTTCCCCATAAAATTGCAGTGATTTTTTTTTTGCATAAATAATCAAAACTTACACTAATTTTTAAGATACAAAAAACACCATAATTTGGACAAAAATATGGAGACTTAATACGATGCTTTTTAGTACAAAAATGACCATCAATTTTCAAAATATAACGACTTCTCGTTTTACAAAACAAGAGGCCCATCAATTTTTCCAGATATAACATATTTTCTCATTCCCCCACCCCCACCCCCCAAATTTTTCAAAATCAAGAGCTCAAGAATTCATTCACTATGCTAATGAAGCACATTTTTTGCCTTATAAAATTATTTACGGAAATTATTCACAAAACGAGGCAATGAGAATATTGTCAAAATAAAATTACAAAATATTTTCCTATATTTTATATCCAAGAAATCTGAAAGGAAAAATACACTACACAAAACTATACATATTAAACCATTATGATCGCATTCAATAGCCAACAAAAACTGTTTCCAAGTGTCACCACCGCACTGCAAATGGCGCCACCAAGACCAAATGATCAAAGAGCCGAATGACTAAACCTGATGATAAATTTAATAAAAATACAAAATAACCACCACAAAGTTGGGGGTGGGGGATGGGAGCTCCTTCACCCAAAAAAATACAGGCCTTGACCTCTGACCTATAATCAAAAGAGTTCAAAATAGTTCATCCTATTATTTAACCGTGTTCCCCCGCAGCTACCGTCATTGCCGTAATCAGAGAATATTACCAGCGCATCAATAAATTAGAAGATGCCAAATACGATCTGGAATGTTCAGTCAGGCAAAAGGACTTTGAGGTAATAATTCCAGCTGGTCACTACAATTGACCAGCGGTCACCCTGTGTCACTTCCCCCCCTCGATTCCTCCCCCTTTTTCCCCAAAAATCCTAACCTTGTGATTAAAACACCCACCAAAAAAAAACAACAAGGAGAAGGAGAAGAAGAAGAAGAAGCAAGACTAATGAAACACACAAAGATTCTTTCCTTTGCAGATCACACAAAAAATGGCGGCCAGAAAACCGAGAATTTTCCCTCAATGTATTTTTCTCTTTTTTCTGTCCAAAATTACGACCCATAGGTCCAACTGCCAAAAAAAAAATTATGATTTCTCACTGGTTTTCTCATTATAATTAACACTTTTTGTTGTTTTCTTTTGCAACTTTTTTTTCCTCTTTTATCCTACATCATCTTCACCTCCTGCGCTTATTTTTTTCTACCAACCAACCAACCAACCAACCAATGTTAACTCCGTCCAAAACTGACCTCAATGACCACTTTAACTACCCACCCCCAAATTGCCTACTATACCTCCACCTGCAGCCGCACTTGTACGAATTGTCAAGGAATATTACGAACGTGTGAAAATCCTTGAGGGAGAAAAATATGATATGGAATGGTCAGTCAGGCAAAAGGACTATGAGGTCAGTTGTTATTATCAAAAAATTTCCATCAATTTCCTTTTTTTTGTCCTATTATATTTTTTTATACACGATATTTTACATTTATCATTCGGTCATCCATTTAGTTTCCCTTTAAAAATATCAACCCCCCCCCCCTTCACCCTCCAAAACTTTAAACTAATAGTCAGTGGTTAGTGGCATAGTCAGACAACATAAAAAAGTCCTTTCAGTTTGAGCTATAGTTTTTAGCCAATATTTCCGTGTATGGAAAAAAAAAAATGCAAGCTTGACCGGTGGTCGAGGGGGAAAGGGAACACGAGGCCGGGACTTTTATAGAAATAATTAACTAATTCCACTTAAAAAAATAATAAATAAACTCCCCCCCCCAATAAACATTCCCTTTTCCCATGCTTTTGGTTATAATTTAAAATTTTCGATTAGATTAGTTTAGATTTATATAGCTATATCTTTAGGAACATCACGCTTACGATGGAGAGTTTGAGAAATTTCGTGAAAATAAAATAAATTCAAATAAAAATTTGTATTTCATAGGGAAGCCTTCAACACAATAATATATCGAAATTTAGAGAAAATAAATAAATTGTAGGAGAATTTAAATTTTTATGGTGGCTCGTATGGAGTCCTAAAACAAAATTATACCAAAATTTCCAGAAAAATAAGTAAATTGCAGGAACATTTTTAATTTTTACGGTAGTTCATAGCGAGTCCTCAAAAAAATTAGCAAAATTTCGTGAAAATAACTAAAATTAAAAGAAATATTTGTATTTTTACTGTGGCTCACAAGTTGACCTCAAAAAAAAAATCACAGCGAATTTTCGAGATTGTAAATAAATTGTTGTAAAATTTAAACTTTTATGGTGGCTCATAGCGAATCCTCAAAAAAAATTTAGCAAAATTTTGTGAAAATAAATAAATTGTAGAAAACGTTTATTTTTTTTTAAGGTGGCTCATAGGGTCTCTCATTCAAAATTAAAGAGAAGTCTCATGAAAATGATTAAATTGTAGGAGAATTTGCATTTTTACGGTGGCTCATAAGGGGAAAGTTGAGCAAAATAAAAGCGGCACTTATAAAATAACTAAAATTTGCACCCGGAAAAAGGTGGTTTTATTTTAATATTGTAAATTACATCTTCAATTCAACTCAACTCAACTCAACTCAGTACCCTACAGAACGTAAGAAAAAGGACCAACAAAAAGCATCATTAAATATGGTGGTTTTTTTTGGGGGGGGGACAAAATTATTTTTACTACTTTGAAAGAACTGTCCATATGAGCCACCGTAGAGTTATAAATTTTTCACTTTATACAAAATTTCTCAAGCTCTCTACTATCCCTGATTTCAAACAAATTAAGAAATAAAATTCTAAAAATCAAGGTGATGCTGGTTTAGAAGTTCAATGTTCCTGAAAGCTTCTAAGTAAAAAAAATTCTTGACTTTCCCAACCCATTTTGCCTAAATTTTCTCAAATTTTCTCATAGAAAAATTTCCTTTGTGGAAAATTTCTAGCTGTTTCTGCACATAAATAACAACCCTAAACTTGGTTGATTTTGACAATTTTTTCTTTAGGCTAAACCCCTAGACATCCCATGTCCTAAATATTTGCCATTAAATCTTTAACTACAATATCTTTTAAAATATTACTAAAAAAAAAAAACCCTGGTCCTGCAATTATTTTTTTTAAAATAATTTTTCTATTTTTCCTTTTATTTTTCAAAAACTTGAAAACTCTTGTTTACTATATTTCCAAAGTATATTTTTCCTCTTATTTCCCCCAAACAAATATTCCCTGACTTTCCCACAATGCCAAACACCATTTGCAAATTTAAAAAAAAATGATTCCCGAAAATGCATTTTTCAATACATTTTAAAATGAGTTATTTTTTAGATTTTTTTTTAACATAGCAAAGCCAGCATCGCCTTTATATAGCGACATAACCAAAACGTGCGCTACTTTATGGACCTGCCTCCATGTTAATCTCGTGCATTTATGACGTCACAATGTGGTGACGTCACAGGTTCGAATAACCCAGGAGGTAGATCCATAAATCACCAACCTATTTTCGGTCGGTTCAAAATTTCGTACAACCTAAGCTTTTACACATTTGTCATGTTATTTATAATAAAACACCACTTTTACTCTGTGAATGACCCAGCCGTAGACTAGACTAATCCTGCAGCACATAAACACATAATTATTCATCCAGCCTGAACATTCTTGCAAACGAGAGATTAACTCCTCGTTTGGTGAATATTGCTCAGGAAGGATACAATGTCCATTGTCCCGTCACTTCCCCCCTTTTTATTAGTATTTAATTTCTGTAATCCTCTGTCACTAGAACATCTTCTCTACTTCTACTTTTCTTCTAGAAATTGCAGAAAAGCGAGAGATACAAAAACACTAGCAGTAAAAAATCCATTGCATTCGAATTCTGGCTTTAAAAAAAATGGCGCCTCTCGTGTTAATCGGAATTTAGATCTTGCACTTTGAATTTCACGCCCAAATGTCAGTTCCCTTCAAAATTTGTCACATTTGATTCATGGGGAAATGAATGGCAATTAATACACGAGTTAATAATTAACAAATTAGTTAATTACCTTAGTTTGTTTGAGCCAATTTCAAGGACGAAAATGCTAACCGGCTTCTTCAAAATTTAGAACGTTGTATGAAGAAGAAGAAAAAGAACCCCAAAAGCATTCCATTCACCAGGCGCGCGTGCAACTCAATCAGATCTCGATTTGCACGTTAGCCTGGTCAGAAATTTTTATTTCAAGGCGCCATTTTTGTCAGAATTCTGCAAAACAAGTGGAAATAAAATCTGAAAATTTTGGCACAATTTTCTTCCCGTTTGAACACACAATTTCCGCGGGTTTTTTGCCTAATTTTGGGGAAGAGGGGGAAAGTAGACCTATTTTTTTAAATATTTTTGCCTACAGTTTTGCCCGAAACGAAGCATAATCAACGATGTCAGACACAGAGAGAGAGAGTTTTGGCCAGCTTTTCCTTAACAATTTTTAAACCAATTTTTTACCATTTTTTTTAGCGAATCCAACGATTTTCTTTTCAGCAAATCGTTCGTCAATGGCGATGACAGAAAGAGCTGGTGTGAAAGTAAAACATGACCAAAAGTGATTTGGGAATATTAAATTTTGTGTTATATATTTTTTGTTTTCCAATAATCAAAATAATAATAATATTTTTCTCTCCAATTTTCAATATTTTTTTTTCGTGTTAATCTGATTTCATTTGCAACCCTTTTGTTTGGCGCTTTTGTTATTTTTATTCTCTCTTTTTTAATTTTGCTACAAGTATAATAATTTCATTAATTGTTGGCTTTTGTAATTTGATTTTTTTTTTGCCGTGCCAGTCACATGATCCCATTTTCACATCCCATCAGGCTATGCGCGTTAATCCAGTGTGCTCAATTTCTAGATCTTATTTTCTAATTAACTGTTTGTGTGTTTTACTATGAAATCCTCTGTTTTTCCTGTGTGTTTGTGCGTGTTGGTGTTTATTATTATTTATTTATTCGCATGCGTTATTTTTATTGAAATTGAAAATTTCATTTATCCCCCCCATGCTTGCACTATTATTATTTTTATTATTTATATATCATTTATTCCCAATTAAAAACAATTATTTCTGTACCCTGGATCTGCTATCTTGCAGCACTGCTACAACTATGAAAGCAGGCCCAAAGTACAAAAATTAAAAAAAAAGTTAAATAAATAAATAAATAATTGAAAAAAAGGAATGGTAAATAAATATAAATGCACGTGCCCCAACAGAACCGGCGCACGTGCCGCTCTCTTATTGGTTAATTCCCATCACGTGCAGCGTTCTTTTCTTTTGAAAAAAAAATTTAGAATGTCGTGGCACGTGCATATTTTTATTTATTTATTTATTTTTGGAAAAAATAATTTGGAACTCCTTTGCCACGTGCATATTTATTATTCTTATTATTTTTAAATAATTAAAAGTAGAAGAGAAATTTTTTTTCCGAAAGAATCTTGGATCCAATTTTTCAGAAATAAATAAAAATAAAAAACAAACCCTTTCTTCCATTAAAAATTAAATAAAAATTTGAATATTATTATTATTAAAAATTAAATTCATAAAATATTAAATAAAAATTGTGGTCCCAATATTGTAATAATATTATTTTCTTATTTTCAAAAAATAGAAAATGCAATTTTTTTTGTGCTAAAATTGCCTCATATTTTTCAGATCAACGAATTGAACATCCAGGTGAACGATTTGCGTGGCAAGTTGTAAGTACCTCAATTTTCAACAAAAAAATGCAAATTTTTCTTAATTTTAATTTTTTTTTTTTTTTTAAAAAAAACCCCTATTTTTTCTATTTAAAAAATTAAATTATTTTATTTTTCCAGTGTCAAGCCAGCCCTACGTAAGGTGTCCAAATACGACCAGAAGTAAGTTCCGATGAATCCAAGAAAAAAATTTGCAAAATTTCTCAAAATTACAAATTTATTAATTTCATTTTTTTTTTTTTAAATAGATTTGCCAAATTGCAAAAAGCAACCCGCTCCACCGAGCACGACTTCCGGGCCAACCTCAAGAATGTCCAATCGAGCAAATTTAAGATTGAAGAAGAGGATAAGGAGGTAAAGACAGAATTAACATAAAAAATTAACAAAATTTTTATTAATTTTGAGAAAAAAAAAATATATATTTATTAACAAATTTTAACTTTCAAAAATTCGCAAATCCCATTTTAATCTAATATCTGCATGAAATGCTTCTCTACCAATCCTTACCAACTTTTTCTAAACCCCAAAATTAAAAATCAGGTGGGTTTTTTTTGCAAATTTTTCAAAATAATTTTTTTCCCTCAAATAATTTATTTTGAATATTTCCAGAATAACAAATATACCGTAATTTTGAAAATCTAAAACCGAGTTTTTATTGCTAAAACACGATCAATCCTTATCAAATTTTCCAAACCAAAATTAAAAATCCATTTATTTTGCAAATTTTTCAAAAAATTTCCAAAATTTTTCAAATAATTCATTTTGAATATTTCCAGAATAACAAATATACCATAATTTTGAAAATCTAAAACCCACTTTTTAATGGTAAAATATGATCAATCCTTATCAAATTTTCCAAACCAAAATTAAAAATCAATTTATTTGGCAAATTTTTCAAACAAATTTAAATAATTCATTTTGAATATTTCCAGAATAACAAATATACCATAATTTTGAAAATCTAAAACACTTTTTAATGGTAAAACATGATCAATCCTTATCAAATTTTCCAAACCAAAATTAAAAATCAATTTATTTTGCAAATTTTTCAAAAAATTTCCAAATTCTTTTCCAAATAATTCATTTTGAATACTTCCAGAAAACATCTATACCATAGTTTTGAAAATCTAAAACCCACATTTATTCGTATAAATTGTTTTGTGTAAATTTAAAAAAAAAATATATATAAATATAAAAAATTTTTTTTTGAAAATTTGCTGAAAAAATATACATAAATACCAAAGTTTTGAAAATATTGAAATCCCTACTTTGAGGCTTACATTTAAATTTTCATTTATTAGCAAGCGAACTGGTCAAGTATGACCTAAAAGTCAGCCTAAAAAGTTGATTAAAAACAGGTAAAGGATTGGACCAAGCAATTCCTCACAATCCCATCTGATATTAATTTCCATTAACTACAATATTTTATCAAAAATTCAGATAAAATAATAACATATTTTGTCGTTGTTTACAAATGTAAACAATTTTATTTTTTTTTGCAAAATGCTACTGTTATGTTATGTTTTTGTCCACTTCTGTCCAGTGACCAAATGTCCTGTGATTTTTGTGTAGATTAAGTGTGGGCTTTTTTATTATTTAAAAATATTTTAAAAATTATTTTTATTATTTTAAAAAAAAAGCAAACACAATTTCTTAGAAGTGCATCTGTCCTGTCAACGTTTTTTCCGTGGTTTTTTTTTCGTAAATTTTTTTTGTACAAAATTTCTTAAAATTTGTTTTTGTGTTTTTTTTCTCTCTTTCTTTTTTTTACAATTTAACAGAAGAAAAACATTCAGTGGGCCAAGAAGTAGACTTCTTCCTAAAATTATTCTAATCCAGGTCTCAGCCCTCCTAAATTAATCAAAATTAGGTTTAGATAAATCTACATTTAGCCAATCATAGAGCTTAGGTCATAGGTCGTAGTACGTAGAGGTATCACATACATTATTATACTCCATTTACTTTTTTACCATTTTTAATTTCTGTAAATTTTTTTTTTTTTTTTTTTTTTTTAAGCCTTCATATTTTGTCAATTAATCAATATTCCCAATTTCTCACATTTAATGTCGCAGAACTAAAATCAATTCCTCAAAGTCCCATCAGGGTTCATAAGTTCATAAGTGGGTATCCCTGACTTTCCCTGACCAAAATCAATATTTCCCCTAAAAAAAATTAAAACTATCTTTGACCAAAATCAAAACTTTCACTGACCAAATATCAAAACTTTCACTGACCAAATATCAAAACTTTCCCTGACCAAATATCAAAACTTTCCCTGAACAAAATCAAAACTTTCCTTGACCAAAATCAATATTTCCCTTGAACAAAATCAAAACATTCCCTGACTAAAATCCAAACTTCTTTTGACCAAGATCAAAAGTGTCCCTGACCAAAATCAAAACCTTCCCTGAAAAAAATCAATATTTCCCCTGAAAAAATTAAAACTATCTTTGACCAAAATCAAAACTTTCACTGACCAAACAAAACTTTCCCTGACCAAAATCAATATTTCCCCTAAAAAAAATTAAAACTATTTTTGACCAAAATCAAAACTTTCACTGACTAAAATCAAAACTTCTTTTGACCAAGATCAAAAGTGTCCCTGACCAAAATCAAAACTCTACCTGACCGAAATCAAAACCTTCCCTGACAAAAATCAATATTTCCCCCATAAAAAAATTAAAACTACCCCTGACCAAAATCAAAACTTTCACTGACCAAATATCAAAACTTTCCCTGAACAAAATCAAAACTTTTTCTGACCAAAATCAAAACATTCCCAGGCATTTCAACGCATTATACAGTGCAACAATAATTTTTTACTGACATTTCCTGACCTAAATTAAAAATCTCCCTGCCATTTTCAGAAGTTTACCGAACAACTAACGTGATTAAAACGATTTTTCCCTGACTTTTCCTGATGAAAACCCAGGGAAAAATTTGATATTGAAATCCTGAAAATAATATATTTATAGAAAATATTCTTATACAAAATTATGAGAATGGCCTAATATTGCACTATATTAGGAAAACAAATTGGACTCATGAAGTTTCTCTAATTGTCCACGACTTTCCCTGACCACATTCCACTTCCTTAACTTTCCAGCTCAGAATGACCTCCTGCCCTAACACTGACTTCAAACCACTTCCTAAATCTCTAAAAAAAAAAAAATTCGAAAAATTTTCCTTAAAAAAAACTTCTGACTAAAAATCGTTAAAAATTTTCAACCTAACTTCACAGAAGAGTGCATTTCTCCCTGACTTTCCAGCTCCGTATGAACCTAACCCTTACACTAACTGTTAAACGTTAAATTCCTAAATCTCCAAAAAAACAAAAATCCAAAAAGTATCCATAAAATACATTAAAAAAAATTATTAAAATTCCAACCAAAACTCACAAAAAAGTAATGTAATTAATAGCAATTATTTGCACGAATTAGTTATAGTTAACTAGAATTAGTTAATTAGTTTCGCGAATACGCCAGCGACCTTTCTCTGAAGAATTTTAAGGGGCAATTGCCCCTTGGAGTTAAGCAATCACTACCAGCTGCTGTGCTAGCAGTGATTGCCAACCATCAAGGGGGGTTCAAAAGTTCTTTCTTATTTTTGCACGTGCCCTAGCGCGTGCCGAAATTCCAATTAGGCTGCACGTGCTCGAGAGAAGGGCATGTCGGGAAATTTTATTTGAAAATTTGAATTGGTTCCAAATCGATGGCTTTATTAACGAGTAGCGAATGAGCCAAAAGTTGCTTTCGAGATAATATCGGTTTTTTTTATGGGGGAAAAATAAGTTTAATTTGGAAATAAACAATGTAAAAAAAAATTGAAATTATAAGAACAGGTGAAACAATATATATATAAATATTTTGTAGGAAATGTGTTCATTTTTGTCAAATAATTAAATTAGTTAATTAATTTACAGGGAAGTCAGTTGCGAAATAAAAGGCACATTCGCTAGTTTAACTTTGATTGATTTTGCAGGAAAGCGACATAAATTAAGTGTGAAGTAGCGAATTTGCACATATCCATTAGTTTGCCTACTGAATAAAGTGAATGCAAAAAAAAAAAAAAAGAAGTAGCGAATATTGTTTCATTCGCTACTTGCATCGTTATGAATGTCCATGTCACGAGCAATTTTTTTAACATGTAAACTAACGAATGGTACCAATTCGCCACGTGTAACTTTTAGGGCGGATACCTCGTTGGATATTCGCTACTCTTCAAATCTGTAACTTTAAACAATTATGGTTTAAATTAATTTCTGTAACTTTAGGTTCATTAGGGACACTTTCCAGGATCACAAATGGTTACAAATTATCTCTTTTTTTTTTTAAATTGGCTCATTCGCTAATTGTGAATTAAGCCATCGATTTGTTACTTATATTTTAATAAAAATATAAATTCTTTAAAATGTAATAATAAAATAATAATAAAAAAAATAATAATAATAATAATAATAAAATAATAATAATAAAATAATAATAATAAAATAATATTCTTTAAAATGTAAACTGACGAATTGTACTATTCGCCACTTCTAACTTTTTAGAAATTACTACCTTTTTGGATTATTCGCTACTCTTCACTTCTGTCACTTTTAACAGTTACGGGGTTAAATTAATTTCTGTAACTTTGGGTTCATTAGGGACACTTCTATGATCTCATTTTCGACGAATTGGTACATTCGCTACTTCTGAATCAAGCCATCGAAATCACAGTCGATAGAGAATGGTCGCTGGTCAAATTCAACGCGTAGTTAACTATGCAGAGCACAAGCTAGCCAATGGTCATTAACGTTCCATTTTTTCTTTCGCTTGTATTTTTTTTCCAGACATACGACAAGAAAAAAGAGAAGCCAGACTGGGCCCAAAAGTGAAAAAATTCCTCCTGCATTTGTTATCTCTGTATCTCTATCTCTATCTCTCTCTCAATCTCTGTCTCTTCTTCTTCTTCTCCTCAAAATCTGCCATATTTGAAAATTAGTTCCGAGCCTTTTTTAAAAGTAAAAATAACATTCAATAAATTGCTCGAGAACAATTCAACTCTCAAAAGGTCACTAATAATAATTAATGGGTTAAAAAAATTACTAAAATTCCATCTTTTTCTCGGGAAATTAATTTTTAAAATATAATTTCCTTAAAATTTGGATAGATATTAATTTTTTTTTCTCATTCTAATTCCTTCAAATGAATCCGTGTAAACTGAATGCTTCTTACTATTTATGTATAATTTCACTCTTAAAAATGTTGGAGAAAAAAAAAAGCATTTTGAAATTATTAAAATGAATATAATTTAAATTAATAACAATATTCAAAAAGTTTGTCATTTTATTTTATTTTTTAGCTCATTTCTTTTTTCTGATGAAATTTCAATGTTTTTGTTTTCTATTAATTTTTTTTTTGTTTTGCTTTTATAATTTTTTTTTTCATTTTTTTCTTTTTGTTTTTGCGAAAAAAAATTTTTCCAACTTTTTTCTTTTTTTCAACCATTTTTGTTCCCTAATTTTTTTTACAGGTGTTTCTGTGTTTTTTGTACTTTTTTGTTTTTAAACCAATTTTTATTTTATTTTTTAAATGTTTTTTTTTTAGCAAAAACGTGGAAGTTGGATTCGATTCAACTCTTTTTTTTATTTTTATTTTTGCTTGATTTTTTTCCCAAAGAAAAAATTTTCGTTTATTGAAAAACAACACTTTTCTGGACATTTAAAATATAAAAATTATTAAAAATTTATTTTTTCTTATAAAATTACAAAGTTGTTATTCAGTAAACAAAATATGAAAAATCCTTCTAAGTTATAAAATAACAATTTTGTTTTGTGGTCTGATCTTGTTATTTCAGAAACCAGAATGGGCCTTGGGAGCCACCAAAGAGAAAGTCGCAGCCGAAGAACAATAGTTAACTAATTTATTACTCTAATCCAGTTTTCTTCAATTAATTAAAATAATCAGCTATTACAAAAGTTGAAAATGTCAATCAGCATCAACATTTCAAATTTGTTTATTTTATTGTTTTAAAAAAAAGTTCAATAAATATTTTGTTTTTGGTTTCAAAAAAAAAATCAAGTGTTGTAATTTCATTACTGGGTGATTTGACTGGTCAAGCAATGTTAAAGAGGTGCTTTCTGAAAGATTTAATTTGGAACTAAGGAGGGGCTTGGGTCAACTATGAATATATTCATTAAAATTACACTATGAAAAATTGACCAGTTCACTGAAAAAAAATTATTACAAAATTACCATTGAATTTATGAAAAAATCGATTTGACCATGTTTTAGCTGAATAAATTTCATAAATTTTTGCATGTTTGGCATTTCTCTAAAATTTGCAATTTTTTTTTTTAAAATGTCAAAACAAGATTTTCGATTCAAATTCCTTAAAAAAATTCAAATGTTAGAGAAATGTCAAATATTTGAAAATTTAGGAAATTTATTCAGCTAAAACACAGTGAAATCGCTTTTAGCATAAATTAAATGGTTATTTTGTAATAATTTTTTTCAATTTTTGTAAATATTTCCTTGTCATTTTAATGCAATAAAAATTTTATTTTAAAAGTAATTTTTGGAAATTTGCAATTTTGGGTAATTTGAGCTGGAAACTTAATGTTTCTATAGGCAAGTAGGCTGGCACTTTACTAGCTGATGCAAATTTCCCTGACTTTTGCATGAAAATTTAAAATTTCCCTGACTTTTGGATGACAATTTAAAATTTCCCTGACTTTTGCATGACAATTTAAAATTTCCCCGACTTTTGCATGAAAATTTAAAATTTCCCTGCCTTTTGCATGACAATTTAAAATTTCCCTGACTTTTGCATAAAAATTTGAAATTTCCCTGACTTTTGCATGAAAATTTGAAATTTCCCTGACTTTTGCATGACAACTTAGAATTTCCCTGACTTTTGCATGACAATTTAAAATTTCCCTGATTTTTTTATTGATTTGGGAAAACAAAGCGGTCATTCTCGAGAAAGTCCACAACTGACCCACAAAGACAACAATGAACTTTCACCTCCAGAAAACAGAAATACCCCAAAAAAACATCATTGAAGACTGAAATCACGAGACAGCGCACGCCATCTATTGACGTGCGCGCAAACTAAAATTTGACTTTTTTTTTATTTACTGCCATTACCCACAATGCATCCAGGATACGAAAACAGTACACTATTATACATCATGGAGACTACTAATGTCTGCAAATAAGATCCCATTTCAGCCAACATCTTCAGTTATTTTTTTAATTTTAGCTTTTAGAACTAATGAAGTTGATATAAAATTCCAGGTTTCAATTGAAAATTCCCCGAGTTTTCCAGGTTTCCCAGGGTGAATATGAAATTCCCAGAGATTTCCAGGTTGGTATACTCAAACCGTACCACAAGCGCAGAAAATAAGTTTTCTACAGAAGCTATCATGCAGCTTGCATTTCTGCAAGAAAATGAATTTTCAAATTTTCTGCAGAAATTTGTCATCACCATTATTCTGAAACAGTATTTTCCCTTTTCCCCTTACATATTCAAACAGGCAGCAGCGGTGTAGAGTGGTGGGCACGGATTTCCCTTATTTCATCCCCCCTCTCCCCCCCCC
>JAQIXP010002367.1:0-15291 GCA_034700285.1 Proteroiulus fuscus
AAGACTTAAACGGCTTGCCATAGTATGGCTTTGAGCAGATATGTGTTTAAGCAGATATGGTGTTAAGCAGGCGCCCCTTGGGGAGCACTTACCAGTGTAACTTTAGCCTCTATACAGGCGTTCGTAAATGTGTTGACCATTTTAAGGGGGGGGAGAGGGGAACTCCCTATGGAGGAAGAAGAATAGGAACTCACCCATATCGCCATGCTCCCAAACTGCTGACTGTTATCGAGGCTAACGCTGTTACGGTGAACCTTGGACGAACAATAGACCCTGCCCCAATCGGTGCCTACCGGTTGAGTGAGAGGATCTTTGGTGAGAGGTTAGAGCGAACGATGGCTCCAAACTAGTTACTACAAAAAGTTATCTGTCATTTAATTGTGGTTGAACTATAATGGGGAAAGCATTTTCTGTTCTAATTAGACCATTAAAAAATTATAATGTACAAAGTAGAGCTCATAAACTCATCGATGACAGCACCACCGTAAGACCTGCCCCTAGACATGCAAGGGAGAATACAGGCACCTGTACCGGTAAGATGCATTAAAGCTGCACTGTCCTGTGGAAATTTTGTTCCAAGCACGTGTCAGTTTCATTTGGTTTTCTGGCATATGCACGTGCACTGAGCCACATTTTGGAACAAAATCTAGGTGATTAACAAATAATAAGCCATTGCACTTCTTTAGTTATTGGACAAATATTGGAAAATGACATGCATGCATGCATCAGCCTACAATGTAGTGGCATTAAAAGCCAATGTGAATATAGCCATATTGGATTTTTGGTGCTATTCCGGAATGGGTAGGGGGAATGGGTGAGCCAGTGTATTTACCGCTGCCAACCCCTGGGCAATCGAGAAAAAGTCAAAAGGGGTTTTTATTTTTAGGCGGGCGGTGTCCTTGTTTGCTGCAGTCGCTTCGCGACCCGCGTGCTTGCAGGCCCGCTGCGCTTTCGCGAAACCATCCTCCTGCTATAGCGTAACTGCCCCTGTAGGTTGGCAGCGGTAAATACACTGGCCACCCTCTCCTTAAGTAGCACCGTTGTTCCTGGGACGGTGGGACCCAAGGGGAGTAGGCGGGCTGTGTCCTTGCGCTCTGCTTTGCTGTGGGCTGCTAGGCTCGCGCCAAACCATATGATCATTCCTTCTGCTTGATCGCAACTGCCCCTGTAGGTTGGCAGCGGTAAATACACTGGCTCACCTATTCCGGAATAGCCCCGATTTTTGGGCAGGACTATATGATTATTCAAGTGATGATATGTAAACTATAATAATAAACCACTGCACGTAATCCTATATTTACTCGTTCAAAGTTAAGTGCAATGGAACCTGCTTACTCTGAACACTGCATGAGGAGACCAATCAATAGTTTAAGAATAAGCAGGCTGGTGTACAAGCGGCTTATCTAGCATAAATAGCGCCTACGGCAAGAGTGGAAATTGCACCCCACCCCCTGTCAGCTGCAGATCTAGGGGGAGCATGACCTACGCTGGCTCGTAAAATTACTAAGGGCGTCTAATGCTATGGTTATAGTACTGTATTCAACTTTGCCGAATTGTGACTGGCGATGACGGAAGATATCAGTTGAAGTCAGTCAAATAACCAAAACTGCATGAACATAATGGACGTGTTTACAGTGGCCCTGGCCAACTCTGGCGATATTGGCCAAAGTCCACCTACGTACACCAGCCTTATCCCGGACCAAGTCTTCCCCCCTCCCGAAATCAAAAGTGGATCTGGGCCTGCGCCCCCTCTCCCCCATGCAGACATATCATTCCAATTCCATCTTTTTGACCCAGGAGAAAATTAGTTTTTCTTCAACAAACGCTGTTTCTCTCAGCTTTTTTACATGATACTTGCAATGTTTTTAAAACCTATTAAGTTATAATTAATAACATATATATTTTTTGAATTTTTTTTTAGCATTTTTGTGCCCCTCTGGCATTGGCAGCCAGGCCCCATGCCCTGATTGCCTCACCCTTAGGGCGCGTTTATGAAAGCAGCCCAAAAAGGGAAAAGTATTTTGAAGAGCGGGGAGCGTCTGATTTGAAAAAAGTACCGTTTGCGCTGCACCATTTATGAATTCAGCGGGAGCGCCACTTTTCAAAAAATCTGAGGAAAATGGCAGCGGAAAAAATATCTACTGGGAGTAGATATTTTCCGCTCCATCACTGCGAAAATTGGTGTGTTCAGGTGCATGCTGGGTAAGTTTCTTACGTAGATCTCATTTATCGCCTGCTTTCCTCTAGTTTCCTCCCGTTACTTCATAAACGCAATAGCGTTTTGACGTAGCGTTTTATGGGAACTTGAGAGAATTCATCCGCTACATTTTACCACTCAAATCTTGGGCAAATCAAACGCCTCAACGTTTTTAGGCTATGACATTTTTCATAAATGCGCCCTTAGCCGAAGTGTAAATCTATGTTTGTTTTCAGCAGCTTGGCTTACGTCCAAGGAAGGGTTAATCGAGCAGATTTGTGAAAATAATTTATGTGGAAAAAGTGCAGCGTCTTAAGTCTGCCAATTTGGGATTGTTCCCGATTATAATTTAAGTCGGCTTACCTTTTGATTGCATTATACGTAGACACGGCTTTTTCCCCAGCCGTCTGATCAAAGTATCCGAATGGAAATTTGATTTTTGGATTTTTGTCATTGACTTTTATTGTGCAAGTAGATTCCTTAAATTTAACCATGGTCAACAAGTTGGCTGTTAGATTCTATAGATTACTGAGATGGCTGACGAAAGTAGCCAATACACTGTAGTTACTGTTGTTCTCACCAGATTGCGTTTTTGGGCGATTTGATATACTAAAATGGATGCTGCTCTCATCTTATTACTGTAATAGATAGTGCAGAGCTCGAGGATTTTATTTCATTTTTTCATGAGGAAAGAATTCATGTAGCCTATACCGTATTTTTGAAATAAATTCCTATAATGTTCTTGTATTTTGAAGTTAAATTCCTGTAATGTTCTTGTATTTTGAAGTTAAATTCCTATCAGATTTACATTTTTTTTTGGGAAAAAGAAGGTCCTGTAATTATATATTTTAGGAAAACGTGTTACTATAATATTCCCACATTTTGTAAAATAAGTCGTGTAAGATTTCTATATTTTTTGAAGAAAAATTATAACATTCCTATATTTATGGAAAAGATCCTATAACATGTCTATATTTGCCTAAAAATTTAGGCCTACTATAGGCCAAATTAATTCCTAGGCTTACTTTTTTTGTGAAAAAAGTCCTGCAACTAACTATTCAGGAATAATTTTTTTTCAGGAGTATATTTTTTGAAGAAAAATCCAATAATACCGTATTTCTATATTCTTAGGATATCATTATCGATCGATACTTTTATAGGATATTCATTATCGATTCTTATGATACTGATCTGTTGTAATATTCCTGTAGTTTTTGGATAAAAATTCCCTATTCATTCGTATATTTTGGGAAGAAATTCCTTGATATTCCTATTACATGTATTTTTAAAAAAATTATAGTTAATGCTGCTATATTTTTTTTAGAAAAATTCCCTGAAAAATACCTATATTTTGGGTAATTTGAGTATATTTTGAAAAAAAATATTCTTGTAATTTTCCAATATTTTTTGGGAAACATTTCCATAAAAGTCTAATATTTTTTGAGAAATATTTCCATAAAAGTCCATTATTTTTGGAAAAACGTCCTGATTCCTACTTGTATATTTTTTCCTACTTGTATATTTTTTCCTACTTGTCTATTTTTTCCTACTTGTATATTTTTTCCTACTTGTATATTTTTTCCTACTTGTCTATTTTTTCCTACTTGTCTATTTTTTCCTACTTGTCTATTTTTTCCTACTTGTCTATTTTTTCCTACTTGCATATTTTAGAGTAAAGACGTAATTATGCCTACATTTTTGGAAAGAATGTCCTTACTATTCCTATAATTGTGACAGAAAATGCTGAAGTTTTCAATTTGTGTTTCTTGTTTCAGAATTACTTGGACTTCATTGCCACACCTCGTTGACGAAATGAGCTCCGGGCCTCATCCATTCACCGAGCATCGGAACATGATGGCGGACATGAGTATGCAGAATGCAGTTTTTCCAGTAAAATGCTGACTTTTCTCGTTTTTGTGTTGCAAAAATTTTGACTATTACAGGAGCGCAAAATTTCGACGTCATCAGGTTCGCCTCTTACCGGCTCGCTAACAAACTGAGGTTCTTACAAAAGCGGACGAATCGTAAGTATTCACGGATTCCCACGTCAAGAAAGTTTAGTTTGGCACCATCGTGCCGTGGCCACCCCATTAGTTTCGGGTATTTCGGGGACCAATTTACGAAAGGTTGGGATAAATTTACGAAAAATTGTGACAAATTAAAAAAATAATTGTGATAAATTTAAAAAAAAGTGGGACAAATTTAAGAAAAATTGTGAAAAATTAAAACAAGTTGTGAAAAAATGAAAAAAAATTGAAATTTTTAAAAAGCAGCAGGTAAAATGTGTGCAAACTATTCTCTAAAAAATTAGCAGCAATGAAAATCAATGTTTTATGGAATCGTGATTTTAGAAATCTTGATTTGGCCAAAATCGTGATTTCCAATTCTGGATTTTTAGACCGAAATCCAGATGGCGATGCTTAAAATCTGAATTTTTCAGCAATAGCTATTTTAAAAATCACTATTTATCGAATATTGAATTTAGAAATCATGACTTTACGAAAATTGTCTTTTTGAAATTATGATTTTTAGACCGAAAATCAAAATTCTATTTAATCGTGAATCTAGAAATCTAGATCTTGCCAAAATCGTGATTTCCAAATCATCACTTTATGACCGAAATCCAGATCATAAGATCTGAATTTTTTTAGGAGTTTTTCTGAATTTTTGGCCAAATAAGCCAGATTTAGAGACAAAATATGCAGATTATTGTTTTTAAACGTTTGCAAAGTTTAATTTATTATATTTTTGTGTGTTGCTAATGCAATTTTTGGTTTAATTTTTCCCCAGTGCACCTGGTTGATATCTGGAATGTGATCGAAGCATTTCGCGAAAATAGCTTAAACACGTTGGATCTGAGGGCCGAAGTGGGCGTGTCCCGTTTGGAGTCTCTCGTCTCCGGTCTGTACTACCAACTAAACAAGCGACTGCCGCCAAATCAACAGGTGAATGTGGAAAATTGCACAAGCCTGCTGCTCAACTGGTTGTTGTTTATCTACGATGGGTAAGTGAACAAAAAGCTTTTCGTTTGATCCAAGTGTTAGGTAGTTAATCTTGAATCGTGGGTGGTTTTTGGTGAAATAAAATAACAGACAGTGGCTTTATCGTGAGAAATTGTGATGTAGTAAGAAAGCGAATATAAATTGTCTAGTGCAGGGTTTGTGCTTGCCTGGACATCCAGTGTAAAGGAATTTTTGAGGGAATTTACTCAGGAAAAGTCCTTGAAAGGGAATTTTGTCAGGGAAAGTCAGGGAAAAGGAATTTCGTCAGTGAAAGGAAAGTTACTCAGGAAAGGTCATGCAAACTGAGTTTTGTCAGGGAAAAGAAAATTGTCAGGGTGAATGAAATTTTATTAGGAAAAGTCAGGGAAAAGGAGTTTTGTCAGGGAAATGAAATTTACTCAAGAAAAGTCAAGGAAAAGATTTTGTCAAGGAAACTCGGGGAAAAGGAATTTACTCAGGAAAAGTCATGGAAAATATTTTGTCAGGGAAACTCCAAGAAAAGTCATGAAAAATATTTTGCCAGGGAAACTCAGGGAAAAGGGATTTACTCAGGGAAAGTCCTTGAAAGAAAATTTTGTCAAGGAAAGGCAAGGAATAGGAATTTTGTTAGTGAAAGGAAAGTTACTCAGGGAAGGTCATGCAAAATGAGTTTTGTCAGGGAAAAGAAAATTGTCAGAGTGAATGAAATTTTCTTAGGGAAAGTCAGGGAAAAGGAGTTTTGTCAGGGAAAGGGAATTTACTCAGGAAAAGTCATGGAAAAGATTTGTCAGGAAAACTTAGGGAAAAGGAATTTACTCAGGAAAAGTCTTGGAAAAGGAATTTTGTGTGGGAAAGTTAGGGAAAAGGAATTTACTCAGGAAAAGTCATGGAAAAGATTTGTCAGGGAAACTCAGGGAAAAGGAATTTACTCAGGAAAAGTCATGGAAAAGATTTGTCAGGGAAACTCAGAGAAAAGGAATTGTCAGGGAAACTCAGGGAAAAGGAATTTACTCAGGAAAAGTCATGGAAAAGATTTTGTCAAGGAAACTCAGGGAAAAGGAATTTACTCAGGAAAAGTCATGGAAAATATTTTGTCAAGGAAACTCAGGGAAAAGGAATTTACTCAGGCAAAGTCTTGGAAAAGGAATTTTGTATGGGAAAGTTAAGGAGAAGTAGTTTTATTAGGAAAAATCAGGGAAAAGCAATTTACTCAAGGAAAGCCTGGGAAAAGACAATTATGTCAGGGAAATGGAATTTACTAAGGGAAAGTCAGGGAAGAGTTTTGTCAGGGAAATTCAGGGAAAAGGAATTATGGCAGGGAATAGAATTGTATGAAGTAAAGTCACGAAAAAGGAGTTTTGTCAGGGAAAAGGAATTTACTCAAGAGTAATTTGGAAAAGGAATTTTGTAGGGCAAGTCAGGGAAAAAGATTTTCGTATGGAAAAGTCAGGAAAAAAGGAATTTTTTTTAGGGAAAATCAGGGAAAAGGAATTTATGCAAGGAAAGCCAGGGAAAAGAAAATTATGACAGAGAAAAGGAGTCAGGAAAAAAGAATTTTTTCAGGAAGATAGAAGTTTATCAAGGAAAGTCATGGAAAAGGAATTTACTCGGGCAAAGTCATGAAAAAGGAGTTTGGTCAGGGAATGTGAATTTACTTAGGGAAAGTCATGGAAAATATATTGTCAGGGAAACTTAGGGAATCAGAAATTGTCAGGGAAAAGGAATTTTGTATTGGAAAGTTAAGGAAAAGGAGTTTTGTCAGGAAAAAAAAATTTGTCGGAAAAAGTCAGTCCAAAATTTTTATGTTAAACTTGATTGGTTCAAGGGAACTGGTATCTTTTATGATTTATAATCATGACCCGTTGTTGCTTGTTCCAAAGTAGCTTATTGTTTGTTTGTTGTGAATTACGTGTGGCGTTAACAAGTCATGACTTAGGCATTACACGCGCATACTCCCAGAACAGTGGCGGCACCTGGTGTATTTTCAGTGCCTACAGCTTTTATTATTTTCCAAAAAATTTCTTTATGAAACTGATTTAGCTCTCAAATGTTTCGGAATACTTGTTTTTTACGGGGAAGTCGCACTTCAGGACAAGTGCTTTTTAACTGCTAGACATCACAATATCGTAAAATCTCATAAAATTTAGCGCCATCTATTGGTAATGATTGAAAGGTTCATCATTGGAATCTTTCAATTTAGACTTCGCTTTCCTTCTATGCAATAATGCATATAAAACCAAATAGCCCTCATTGACTTTTCCACTAAGGGCCAATTGTACCAACCACATTTAAGTCTTAACCATGGGTTATTTTGATCATGTGACCGATTCGGGCCAATGCAAATGCAGGAAAGTAGAGGAAACCTAAGCTTAACAGGGGGTTAAAGTTAACCCTTGTTGGTACAATTGACCCTAAGTATTCCAAAGTATTAAAGAATATTAAAAAAAATTAATTTTTACAATGTTAATTTTAATATTGCAGAAATTTTGTAATAGTTCTGAGTTGTATAACTTACTTGTTAGTGGCGCTTGTGGTGACTTTCCCATTAAGTTTCAAGTTTTAAAGGGACAGGCTCACTTTGAAACAAGTTATTTTTAAACAGTACACAATTTTTAGATATTAATTTCTGTGCCAATAATAATTGCAGCAAAGTTTTCGTTTTGAAGAAATCACGCGGTTTCCAAAATGCACAGTAGGCGCCATTTTCCTTAGCCTTCGGCTGCTTTCGGCACGCTTTAGAGCAATGTGGCGCCCCCTAGCACACGTATATCTATGGCCTCACAAGAGCTCGCGCCTTCATTCCAATAGAAGGCGCCACTATGCTTTAATAAACATGGCGACTATTAAGGCTTCGCATTGCCAACCAAATCCAGGTATTCAGATCATTTTATTTATTGATAGATCGCTATTTTCATGAATATATTATACTTTTTAACGCTCTTTTTATTAAAACCAACTTGTTTCAAAGTTAAGACTGTCCCTTTAAATAATCACCCTGTATACTGTATAAGACATTGTATACCCGCAATTCCTATACTACCTGAAATTTGGTGCAATCCCCTTTGCATGTTTATCACTATATGAGATGCAATATTATTGCAGACTACTGAATTGAAACCACTCTATAGTATGATAACCCTATAGTATTAAAATGTCCGCTTGAGAAATGGTAACTATTTTCCATTCCAAGCATGTACGCTAGTAAAACCCTCGATCTCGATCTCGTGGTCGTAATTCATATTTTCTGCATAAGACTGTTTTTGTTTATAGTCCTCCTCTATATATATGTGCATTCGCTCGGCTTTTGTTGATGTTTTTCCATTTTGAAATTGCCTATATATATATATAACTGCTTCTGTATATGGTTGGTGTGTTATACTGTTGTTTTATGGGTTATTTAGTGTGCACTATATATACAGTGAAGGCCTGCATGCGAGAGTGATAGAACTGCAAAAGGGTGGTTTATCGCTTCTTTTCTCTTGTTCCTTTGCTGCCTCATATAAAATGTCCATGTGATTGTTATTGTTGTTCATGCATGCACGTTTGCAAGATAATAGGATCTGATCATCGTCTAAAAGTTGCATATACGGTAGACAGCTGAAGACAGTAATTTTCTGGAGTTTGTAATATTTATTGCAATGTGGCGCAGGTGGTCATGGTTCTATAGCTGCATGTATGCGTTGGTATGTGTAGGCCTATATACTCCGGTATGTAAGCAGATGCTGGTTTGACCAGTTTATTACTTCCGTAACAAATGACTAGAAATACTGGAACTTATGAGATATTGAAATTTAAAAAATTTGGACATATACTCGTACAATGATAATATGCATGCTTTCAGGTGATTGCTTTGCAAAGCATTGAATTATAGGAAAGAGTTTACAAGTTATTAGCCTATTCAAGGTCTGTTTATTTTATAACGTATAGAAATATTGAATAAGGGAAAACAGGTGCATTATAGAGGTGGTCCTCAAAAATCTTATTTTGATGATCCTCATTTCCATGTTTTCAATATCATATCTCCATAGCTGAATATTTCACCACTGCACTGCAGTGGCGTATCATACGTATACATATGGGCAGGCAGGGCAATTGCCCCGGGGCCCCCATTGAAATACTCATACTAGATAAAATTGCAAATAAGGCATTTTTTTAGTGATTTTTAGCCCAATTTTTGAGTGTTTTTGAGCAAAAAAAGTCGCCTGCGGCACAATTTGGTGTCAATTTTTGCAAGTAAGTACAAAAAAACCGTAACATTTTCATCTGCAATCCAAATTTTCACAATTTTTTTTGGTTACGGTCACATCCTCCCCTCCCCTTCCTTCCCCACGAAATGAATTTCTGCGTGGGGCCCAAAGCGAGAGGTTGCCCCTGGGCCCCCAACAGTTATGATACGCCACTGTTAGTATAGGTATAAAAATGGTCTGGAATCTAGATATTCCCTTAATTAAACACTAATCCGTATACATAGACTATGGCATTGCAAATGTTGTGAAGCCAATAATGAGTCTTTCAGTGCTGAAAGTAACCAGGATGATATACTCTCAGATGGCGCTGAAGAGATGCCAAAACCATGCATAGTTATATATTTGCTCACAAATGCTTTGAATTTCAGCAATGTGTTGAGGTTTACTGTACTATATTTCTATTTCTCATTATCAACTTTTTCTGTTCGTTCATTTCGAAGCAAATTAATTGTAATGAGGTGAAATTTTCCCTTTTTCACTTTTCCACTAGTTTTCAGTGTGCAATCTCGGATATATTTCAGATCTTATTTAAGACAACAGTATTATCATTATAAAAGAAGATTCTGTTCAATTTGGAAATGAGCCTGTTTCAAATAAATAAATAAGAATATCAAATAAATAAATAAGAATAACTATTACCATCTGAAATTGCTACCAAGAGTTAACTATTTATAATTAAAATAAATCCATGGAGATTATAGCCACTGTTATCACCGTTGTGATGGCATAGGGAGGATCACTGATTGTTTGGTGCACAAGTAACGCATACTAAACATTGAGTGGCCTCCATGTGACGTCAGCCATGTCTCTGCAGGTAATTGGTAATTCTATATTTGATGAAATTTCAGAAAGTTAGAACTCTGCGTTTATTTTACTGATGTGGCAAATCTAAATTGATCTGGATTTCTATTTTAAATTTTATTTAGAAATTATTGAGAAAAATAAAATTGACAAAAACTGCATTTATCAGATAGCAAGCAGTATCTAAATATGCAAGCAAGTAATTATATTTGACAAGGCAATAAATAAACTTTAATCCAGAAAAATAAAGTGATCAAAGCTGTTTCTGTTCCCAGCTTCAAAATACGAGATAATTAATGTATTTTTCTCTGTTTTAATTTTATGCACTTCCCAGATTTTATTACATTTGTTCCATCCATTAGTTGACACATTAAATTTATTCATAATGTAGACAATGACTTCCTTTTTATAGGCTTCGCTTGCACAGGTTTTCACCCATTATTTCAAGCAGTTCCATGCATATATTCCACGTTTTAATTCCGAGATTCCATCGATTGAAATGAAATGCCATTATGGTTTGCCTATTTATGTGTAATGGGTTTGCGGGGGAATGTGATGTGTCTTCTGTTACCAAAATGTTTGAAATTCCCATTGCTCTAAACCCGAAAGAAGTGAATTCGCCTGAGAAACTGCTACTTTTCAGGTTTGCTCAAGTTGTTGCATTGAAAGAATGGGTTTCTATGACAACATTGCAATAACGACCCACTTTACGGCAGCTTTTATGATCTCATTCATTTATCAAAGAACATTTTTGGTCCATTGTACCCGAACGTTTTTGTAATTTGCAAGTTGTCGTTAGGCAACGAATTGAAAAAAAAAATGGTGAAAATCCTTCTACATTCTGCACTTTAGAAAGACAAACATTTTACAGTTTAATACGTGATACACATGCAGTTGAAGGTTTATTGAAAATTTGTTCAATTTGCTGAAGTAGAAATCTAGAAGCCATTGCTACAATGGCTTTCCCAAGTCAGTGTTTCACTCTAAAGTTGAAGTTTAACGAATTTTTAGAAGTGAAAACTACCAAAGTTAAGGTGCAAGAAATAATTGAAATTATTCAAAATATACTTTTCAACGAAATGTTCTGCTATGGGTCTGCCCAGCTTATATGTATGAACTCGTTTTAGTGACTTTTATGAGGTTTTCAGTATTTCTTGGTTAAAACTATGGGGTTTTTTTTTTTTTTTTTTGCAAATTAGCATCATGTATGTGATACAGCATTTTTTGATACTAATCGTTTCGTCATGGGTAAAAAAAATAACGTAGTGAAAAAGAGAAATAAATGGGCTTGGCTGGCACCAAAATCAGATGAATTGTTTGTTGGAGTGGATTTTGACATATTCCATTAACAATTTTTCTTCTTAAGTTTTGAGTGTTGTTTGTAAGGTGCACTGAGCAGTCAAGCAGCTCCACCTATGTACTTAATCATCTTGCTATAGCATGACCTTAAAACATAATAATTTATGCTTTTTGGAGTGATTTTCTAAAATTAGATTATAGTTCCGTACTCGTACTCGTGTATATGTATACATTTAACAATCTTTCTGGCATAGTTTTGGATAGTGCACTAATTCACTGTAAAGTAAAATAGAAATTTGCAAAACAAAATGAAAATTTCATGAAAAAAGGAGATAAATGACATTTTAGCATCCATTTGGCAGCCATTTTGGGAATCAAATAGCCCCATTCAGAAGCATAAAACCAGGTTAGACTAATCGATGATATGGATTACACTGATTGGTTTACAGTTCACTCTTTTATAAAACAGGGTAGCAGCAAAAAATAAAAACCCTTGTGGGTGTGGGTGGGTGTATTCGTGTTTGGTAAATGTTAACAATGATTGCTTTGAAGAGGAAGTAAATGTTGCATTGCCTTGTGTTTATGTTTTGGTTATGATCTATTCGGTCATATAGTTTTACCTTCAGACGAGAATGGTTTTGTAGGCGGAAAAGGTGCAGACGAAATTGTTAGTAAGTTTTTGGTGAGAGCCAGTTCATGACCCCTATGCCCCTCCCTAAAAAGGTTAGGTTGGCAAAGCCGATAACCTACAAGTTCCATAAACTCAAAAGTCAAAAAGTGTGCACCTTTTTTGCCCACACCTTAAGTGACATTTTGGGGCCATGCATGCATGCACCCAGGGCAGCCATTCACTCCCAATGTTTACTTACCTTAAAGGTGTTTTATGGTAGATATACTTTTTTTTGAGGGTGACCCCACCCCAGGGTTAATTGTTATCAACGTGAGTGAATACGTGCAAATAGATCGTGATTAACCAATAAAAAAGTAACGTGTCACTTTCATTTACATAAAATGTGCTGCGAGACCCCGGAATTGACAGGGTGGAAGCGCCACTATACGGTGACATTTTCGTACTTGTTTGTGTTGGCAAAACGTTAATTTATGAAACCAGTGCCATGGGTCACACCAAATTAACATGTATTGGAAAATGCAATTTGTTGTGGAGTTAAGTGAGGTCAGTTTAATTTAGTTTTTTAGTGCGCGTGCCACTTATGTAACGCCATTTTGTGTTGGTTTTTTTGTTAAACCTCTTAATTGAAACGAAAGCATCAGCGACGAAGAAATAAAGTCCAGAAAATTCCCAAGCATTCACTTTCAAATCAAAAACTTAATGTTTAGCTTATGAAAAATGTATTTCATATCATTAGAATAAGAATATTAATTGAACCTTACTACCTAATTATCTTGGGTGGATTGCTGAAGTCCGAATTAGCAATTTTAGCCAGTTTTAACTTCCAAAATTATCCCGGGTTATAAGAAATGGTTTGCTGAAGTCTATACTTAAATTAATTTTGAACTAATTTAAGTGAGTTGACTTCTATAATCCAAGTTAATCCCAGAGTTAAAAGTCCAGATTTACTAGTCTAGGAGTAGGATAAGGGATGAGTTGGTGCTAACTTGAGCTAGATACAAATGGCATCATTTACTGCATTTTGAAAGTATTGAATATTTTACAATGACTGGAGGATGGTGTTATTCCTTTGTAAAACAAAAGAATGAAATGATAAATTCATGAACACATCCCCAGTAGCCACAGCCTGAAATATACTTTTGTGGAGATGGTGCTGTATTACCTTAGATTGCAATGTAAATTGCTGCAATGCTGTTTCAACGATTGCAACTGACACAGTGTTGTGATGCATTCCATAATTGACCGCTAGGTGGCAATAGTAGTTAAAAACTGAATGGCGCATTCAACCATGGTTGCACCCAAAAAGCTTGCCCCTTTTTATGGATGATGGCGTTCTATCTATGCCTAGAAATTTGTCCTTATATCATATTATGTGGAGGAATCTAGTTTTATTGTGGCAATTATTTCCATTGGTACAGTTTATTCACTCCAAATGACGAATGTTTTCTTTTACTTTTTAATGCAAGAAAATATAAGATATATCGCTGTGTCATGAAACTTTTCAGAAAATAATCTTTGTAATGCATTTCTGTTCATTTTCGGCTTAAGCCCTGGTAATGGTGTGGCACCTGCCTGCAATTCAATGCTATTTTTTTCACTTTCAAACCCACGTTTGAGTGCGGGTGGTCCAAGCTTAAACCACGCCAAATGGCCAATTGCAACACAACAATGACACAATTGCATTCACAATGATAAAGGCTTTTTTATTCCTGTAAAAAAATGTATTGAGTCTGCTGCAGTTCCACTGGGCTTAGTCCGATGCAAATTCTTCTGCCTTTGAATAGGCTTTCTTGAATGCATGGGGACTTGCATATATAGGGATTATAGTTGGCCGGCTTTTAATGCATCAAGGTGTATGACAGTGACGATGCAAAGAAGTCTCACTGAGCTTTACAAAAAAATATTTTCATTTATTATTTTTTTATGTATTGGCACAATAGCTCATCAGATTCCTCTTACAAAATTAGAGGCCATTCTATGTTCCTATTGCACTTGTAGGTCTACTCCACCTATAGGTGATGCAGTTGGATTAACCATATTATATTCCAATATAGTTGAAATGTTTTTCATCCTAATTCTACAAGAATAAAGCCTGCCAAATTTTCATTGCTTTAAAAGTTTTGTCACTAATACAAATACGAGAATAGACCAATGCTACCTATAATGCATGCATACCTAATTGCAATTTTTGAATAAAATCTAAACTAATAATTTAAAAAAAAAATGTTTTCGTTTTTAATAAATATAAAAATTTGTGAATTTACATTTTGCAGTTCTGTAAGAATTCTTAACAACTGCAATGCATATTCCAAAGTAACAAACTCTAATGCCTGTGCCGGCCCTGTGTATTACTACAGCAATATTTGCAGTGAACTGCAATTCAGATTTCAGTTTTTCTGCAATAAGCCAATAAACTACAATAAAATTGTTGTTGAACTGTTGGATTCTAACAGTTTTATGTAGGGTTAATTACTACAATTTCAAGGGCCATTTCTGGGACACTTTAAAATTTTAATTTGTGGGTAGTTTTACCCCGGGATGGGGGGGGGGGAAGAAGGGAGGGGGCTGGTCCCCGATTGATTCAACTGATTTTTCAATAAATGTAATTTAGTTTATAAATGTTATAAATTAGTTTACAATAAATCAATTTTATTGCAGTTTTACTACAGGCAAGGATTACAATCTGGATTGTGGAGTGCAGTTGTGCATTTTCTTTCATAGATTTCTTTACATGATTCGTTCAGTGCATTTTTTTGAATGCATTAGCTGAATACTTCTAGTGTGCTTTTTCTTTAATTTTAGAAAAAAGTCAGTCAATTTAAAATCAAGCAATTTACTTAGTTTTTTTTTGATAGTAATTAAAGGGGATACCTGCTATGTGTTGTTTTCTAATTTCCTCGTTAGATGGCACTGCCACCTAAGTTGCCCTCTCTGCCTAGTCATGTAGAGTGATTTGTAAATTATGTCTATCCCATTTTAGCATTATTATCTGTAAATGTACGTGTCACTCATAATGTTTTTGGATGTGCCAAACTGGTTGACGTTTGACGAGAAAACCTTTAAGGGGGCTGTCCACACTTTTAAAAAATGCATGCTCCTATGGGAATCTCCATGTTAATTACCGGTACATATTAA
>JAQIXP010002368.1:0-15289 GCA_034700285.1 Proteroiulus fuscus
CGTTTTCCCCCCCCCCCCCCCCCCCCCTCAGTCGTGATCCAGTCCTCTGGCGGCCTGAGCAAGGACGAGATCGAAAACATGGTCAAGAACGCCGAGAAATTTGCCGAGGAAGACAGGAAGAAGAAGGAAACCGTGGAAGCCGTCAACCAGGCGGAGGGAATCATCCACGACACAGAAACCAAAATGGAGGAATATAAAGATCAGTTGCCAGCCGACGAAGTGCGTTACACTCGCGTCTCTGTCGGTCCAGCTGGCAATTTTCCGACAAGCGCTGATAATGAAACGCTCATTCTTCGTTGCAGTGCACAAAGCTTCGCGAACACATAGCGAAAGTCCGGGATTTACTGAGCAGAAAAGACACGGAACCCGGCGAGAACATCAAAAAGGCCACTCAGGAGTTACAGCAAGCGTCGCTGAAGTTATTCGAAATGGCCTACAAGAAGGTTAGTCCGATTCAGTCATTGTGAATGTTGTTTTTTTTCCAACCTGAGTTACATTTGTGTACCTCAGCCGTACTGGCGTGGTCCAACGATACGCTCAGGGAGAAAAAAGGGAACGGTTTTCTGTGCCGGGATTGGTCGAATTTTATGACGTCTCCGGCCCCGTGCCGTTCTTACACACGTTCAAGCAGGAATGCAAAAGATGTGGAAAGTTATGAAATCTGAAAAACTTAATATTACAAGAAAATCTTTGTTAAAAGTGGGAAAATTTTAAAAGTTGACAAAATTCTCTAAAAGAGCAACTGAGATGGAAAGTAATAGGCTAGTATCCCATATGAAAAGTAAATTCAGCTGCGAGTTTCTGCGGGATTCTACCTCCTAGATTTTAGGAAAAAATACTTTCCTTATCTTTTCTATATTTAAAAAAAAAGCCCATAAGTTTCTACATTTTGTAAAAAAAAAAAAAAGTTCTTCATTTTTCTTATATTGTGGGAAAAATTACTCAATTTCCTATCTTGGACAGCACACATTTGATTATGAGTCAGGTAAAATTGTATGATAGTCACGTGAAAATGTTACCACGTGTCACAGCCCTGTTCGAGACACCATGTTAAAGTGTTTTTTGTAGAAATTGAATGATTTTGTCGTTATTTTAAACCATTTCCCCCACCTAATGTGCTTAAACTTTACCGTTGCAGATGGCTGCCGATCGGGAAAGCAGCAGCAGCAGCAGTGGAGGAAGCGACAGCAGTAGCGGCGAGAGCAGCTCCACATCATCCGAGGAAACGTCGAAGAAAGAGGAGAAGAACTAACTGCGACAACGCAAAAGGTAACGTGGTGTTATGGGAAGGAGGGAAAGAAAGGGCAATTTTGGTCGACCCCCGGTGTTACCTAACCCAGAAACCAAACGGGAATTTCCCACATTGTAAGCCTCGTTCGCCCGGACTTTTTTCATTAGTTTGATCGGCCGAAACGCCTCGCTGTTCTCGCCAAATTCCATTCCTCTCGTTCTTCGTGCAGTCTGTTTTGTGTATTTACAAAATAATGTCACCGCGTGGCACCGCGTTATTTATACGCCGCAGAATAGAATCTGACAGGAAGGAGTTTATTCAGCAATTGTTATTGTAGTATTATTGATCGCTATTAATTTTGAATAGAAATAATAATAAAAACAGACATTCTCTTGTATAGAAAATGACTAGTTGTGCCGGTTCTATTGGCCATGACACTGCAGCGTGGTCATGCTGCCTCGAAAAGTGAAGATGTAGTATTATTGGTCAAAGATTTTTCACTTTTCCACGTTAAATTTCCATGGACATCTGGAATTGGGTATTTAGTGATGGACTTGCATAGACTCGAGTCATAAATAAAGCATAATCTGCGATGATTACAGCGAAAGTCCCACTTTGTAACAAATGCTATTTATTATTAAGTTGTTCACACTTAATAGATGTGAATGGCAGGACAAGAATAATTGCAGCAGAGTTTCCATATTGAAGAAATTACCTTTGCCAAATGCACGATAGGCAGTATTTTTCCATAGGGGCAGTTCATAAATTACGTTTACAAAAATTCCTGTTTTTGGGACCCATCGACCCCTTTGTCAACTTTGCCAACTTTTAAAGAAAGAACCCACACACCCCAATAGTTTACGTCATCTTTCTTTATTTTCTTTTATTATTTTAATATCAAAATATAAGAAACAAATTTAATAAAAGCCCAAATTTTTGAAGTCAGCTCAGCAATAAAAGATCCCCTCCCCACATGACACCTTATTGGTCAACTTTTGGCAATAAGACCCACCCACCTAACTGCAAACGTAATTTATGGACGGCCCCATAGATTTCAGCAGACACTGAAAGTTGGTAGCGCCCTCTAGGACGTGCTACCGCGGGTAGTGTCTTCAGCCGATGAATTTTATCCAGTTGAGGGCGCTACATACTGTCAGTAAAACTGCGCCACTATAGCATAGAAAGATGTGACTTACACATTTTACAAATGGAAAATTTCCAAACAGGATTCAAATATTCGTGCAAACAGCATTATCCTGATCATGTGACTGACTGCACAAGGCCAAAAGGTTTTAAATGAAAACTGCAACAATTTCATAATTCATACTCCAATTATTGTTGTTCCGCGTTTTTATCCAAGGGTAGTATATAACCACAGATTACAATTTATTTCCTGTTTTGAAAAAAAATAACTCATTGATTTTTTTTATTTTCGTGATCGGTAACTCAAAAATGGCAAAGTTCCCCGTTGTGGTTTTAGCATTTCTGGCCGTGGGTTGCAGCCTAGCTTTCGCCGAAGCCCTGCAAAGTGGCAAGACCGAGAATCCGGGAAAGAATCCCACTATCGGAAAGGACAAGGAACAGCAACCCATACCGAACCACAAAGAAGCTGGCTCTGACTGGAATGTACGAAGTACTGGTTCGATCCTGCTGTTTTCCGTGTGCATCGTCCCTGTGTTGCTCACTGCAGCATTAATATTTACTAACTACATTCTTATTTGAACCAGCCTAACTAGTAGGCTATTGGGACAGAATCTGAGATCTTAAAGGGGACTTTTAAGACACTCTTGATAATCAGTAACTTGGATTTTCACGATTTTTGTTCCCATTTGTTTTACTGTCCTGTGTACTGAACTAGAAATACAAGTATTAATAGTAAGACTAGTCTAAATTATGTATTTAGGATTTATTAGCCATAATTTTAAGTAATAATACACATTTATATTGACAGGAATTCATTGGGTTTCCTTTTTTACTTAAATAGTTCAGAAACTTTCTCATATGGGATGAAGCTCTTTGCAAGAAAAAGCTATTCAGAATCAAGATGCAGCAATGGAGATATCAAGTCAGGGTTTAAATTAAAACCTCGGGTTAAGTTGAGGGTTATTAAAATAACCTATAGACTTCAGTTGAGGTTTAGCACAAATTAACTTTTAACCCTGAATGGATCTCTCCACTGTAAGAGTGAAAAATGAAATATGTGTGGGATGGGGAAAAATTTTGTTCCAAAATGGGGCTCATTGCACGTGCACAGTCAAGCAAATCCAATGTATTTGGCACGTGCTTTGAGTCCCATTTTGGAACAAAAATTTCTACAGGACAGTGTGGCTTTAATTTTAGAATGTGAAAATATTGATAAAAATTAGTTTGGAATATGGTTTAGCATGTAGTTAATGGCCAATGGCTATAGTGATACCGAGCAAAAGAACGGCGTAAATATCCCATTACTGGCAATTACAAATCAATGGAAATTTACGCCGTTCTTTTGCTCGGTTTCACTATAGTGGTTTGAGATAGGTTCTTCTTTTTCGTGTCCATAACAGTTTTTTTAAGCTAAAGTCTATAAATAATTTGTATCGAAAATTGCTGCATTTCGTGCTTCACCCAATCTTCATAAACCATTTTACTTTTCCATGCATGCATTATGAATGACAGTTGAATTCCGTGTTGGCAATGTGCCAATTAAGTCTGCTGACAGAAATCAATAATAAGGGACCTATTCAACATAAGCTGTTCTTTGACGATTACAATTATCGAGTCCACGATGAGCTGATACGCCGAAATTATGTCCGATTCGGAGGAAGATACGTCCGAGAAGCCATTGAAGCTGGTCGTCATTGGTGACGGAACGTGCGGCAAGGTAAGTAAATAACAATATTGTTTTTTTTCTTCTCTCTGACAAAACAAACCGGTCGATGGTGTTTATGCCCAGTTTGATATCGATCTACGTTGATTATGTGATAACCCACATTCGTGCGTTAAACACATTTTACATTCCAAAGCGCAGTTCCGAAATGACAAGGCCTATTTTTAATTTATTTAACCCTAACGTTCTAATCTTGTTTTAGACATCTTTGGTGAAACAATTTGTCCACGGAAACGGAACGAAAGACTACGACCAAACAGTCGGCGTAGAATTCCACTTGAAACATATTAGTCTACAAGGTGAGCCTTGGATATGTTCCAAATAGTTTAAAAGCACTTTTCGGGGCGCCCTCTACCGTAAGGGCTAATAATCACTAATTGTGTAAAGCTTTGCTTTCATCATCATAAAAATACTTCAACTTTTCTTGCACGCAAATGTTTCTGTGCTTGCTGGAACTGAGTACAAAGGCCCCCTCCCCCCTTTTACTAGAAAAATCCTGCATGGATCAGCGTTTAATCCGTTTATAGAGGGCGCCCTTAAAAGTGAACTAAAACTATTTTGACTGGATTTCTTTATGATGTATAGGGAGAACCATTACTGTTCAAGTATGGGATATCGGTGGACAAACCCTGGGTGGCAAAATGCTGGAGAAATACGTTTACGGCTCTCATGTACGTAAGCTCACTTTTGGTTAGTCCTCATTTTAGAGGCCATTTCTTAATTATCTATTAACAGCCATCCACTTCATTATATTACCACTTTAAAAGAATTTTTTGATGGCCTACACCCTTTTAAAATATTGTAACCTGTAGGCTTACTGCTCGTATTATTGAAAATAATTGAAAATCGCTAAATTTTCAATGAAATATGGAAATCGTTATCTCTGAAGTTAACATTGTGAAAAAAATTTGAGTCTTTCAATTTTTGAAAAGAAAAAAATATAAAAATTTGTTATCTCTGGCCTCAAAATTTTCGAGAAGAACACTTGAAATTTGTACAATTTTTGAATAAAAAATTACAACTAATTAACTTTTATCGCCAAAACTTTCGAACAAAAAGGTTTCTACCCCATTACCATAGTTTATTAGGGCTTAATTCCAGAATTCACAAAGAAATAAATATTTTGCAAATAAAAATGTGGGCGACTCCATTTATGCAGTTTTACAATTTAAAAAAATGCTTTTATTTCATTGAATAGGGCATATTACTGGTATATGATATCATGAATCATAACAGCTTCGACAATCTGGAAGATTGGTTGGATTGCGTGAGGTCAATCTGCACTTCACGCGGAATCATACCTCACATTGCTCTCATAGCCAATAAATGCGAGTTTATTAAAATTTTCTTTTTACAATTAGCTAGCTATACTTTAGCTGTCTTATTATTGCAATTGAGCCTAAATGACTGCGTTCCATTTGCACAGGCGACATGGAACACTTTCGAGTCATTCCCTTGGAGAAACACAACCATTTTGCCGAATCCAACTACATGTCTTCTCATTTCGTTTCTGCCAAAACGGGCGAATCGGTGAACGTGTGCTTTCAGAAAATCGTGGCAGCCATCTTGGGCATCCATCTGACCAAGACCGATCAAGATAGCCAACAGGCCGTGGTCAAGGCGGAAATCATAACTGAGAAAGCGGAATGTCCGACGCCATCTTTGAACGCCTCCCGCTTTGTCATCCGCTCGGGAATCTGCACGATACAGTGAACACCCGTAAGTGACAATATGCAGTCGAATAGTATATACTTTTATAATTTATAATAGGCATATTACAAATATGATCTGTTACATTGATTGTAACAGGATTTTACAATGTGCAAATGGATTTATATGGCACATGATCTGATTAAAAGAAAACATTTTGGCAATTTGGGAGGGGGGTTTGGCTCCCCCACAACTGTTCCAGTCGCACATATTTTGGCACAAAGATTTCATGAGGATTGAGAATGAGCCTTTAATTTGAGATGCGCCACATGCGGTGAAAAAAATACTTCATGCAGTAATATTGCACTGAACTGCAATATTTTCTGCAATGTGCAATAAGCCTATAAATTGCAGTAAAATTGCTGCCAAACTGTTGGATTCTAACAGTTTTATGAAACAGTACAACTGCAGCTAGCTAGTAATATTGCATTCCAGCAAATTTAAAAAAAAATGAAAATAAAAAAAAATTTTATTTATGGAATGCGTGTTTCATTAAACTGTTAGAATCTAACAGTCCAGCTGCAATTATTGCAGTAAACTGCAGTATTACTGCAGGCGAAAACTGCAACCTGGAGTGCAGTCAACTTCACTAAATCTTCACTGTTCAAACTTTCATTCTGTAAATTTCATTGATCTGAGTGTCTGACTTATTAACTAATCTTGTGACACAGTGGCAGTGGCCTTAATGTTTTTACTGCAATTCATGAAATCATTAAAATATGGATTTTAATTTTATTTGAAATAATTTTGCTTATTAAATAAAAAAACCAAATAAAATAGAAGTTTGCCGCCATTTTTATCATGCTGGATAATTTACAGCGCCATTAGCGGCGCTCCAGCAGAATGGTGGAAAGTGCAAACCTGTAAACCTCGCGTTTTTGGATTACAATTTGTGCCATAATTTGTGAAGAAAATGAGATTTACTGTTGATTGATTTGTATATTGACTGCCAGAGAAGGTAAGGCTTTCAATACGATTGTTTCTATTTGTAATTTAATTGACAAACTCGTTCAGGAGACGATAACGGTTGGGAATATGTTGGTTAATAAAAAGTAGGCTTACCATTCCATCAGTTCTGCATAGTACGATAGGCCTACAAATAGCACCACATGCGGTCCTCACAAAATGCGCTTTTCTTTTTGGTGTTAAAACCCTCATTATTAAAACTTCGAAAAGCTAGTGCAGAAGCCATTATTACATTATGAATTGGGTTCCGTTATAATACAACCTGCATGGATTCTCTGGCGCAACAATAATGGTAATGGTATATTCCCCATTTCAAAACTGGCCTTTTCACGTTTTAGCCTACACCTTCCTCTAGTTTTTTCCTTGCTTGAAGGTATTTCAAGATGACAACAGATAATAAGACCACTAAATGGAGACCTAGTCATGGTTACTAATCGTCCTTTCACACCAAAAAGCCAATCTTTTGGTCCAACCCCCTGCCAAAAGGCTTCTGTTTAAGAGGGGATGTAGTGATCCCCCTACGAGCCGAATGGGAGCCCACAGCCTGGACTCACGCCTTAAAATTACACCTATGGCGTGGGTCCCCGAGCCCCGTGGGCACCAATCGCTGCAACCTCTATTGATTTCGGTCCCATCGAGTAGCCCGGGCCGAAATCACGGTTTTCTGTGGGGAAAAAAAACCGCAGATAGGAACAAGATGCCGTTTGTCGTTAAACCCTGTCATTTCTTGAAAAATGTCTGATCAAAAAAGTAAACTCTTCAGGCCGTGGACCGCCCTGCCCCTGCACGAGTCCTCCAAGGAGCCCAAAGGGTTAGCATGTCCCGAGGATTCCATACGGCAGGATCTTGGATATCTGCCGCCCAGTTATACCGTTACTGACAATGGCTGTGATAGAGTTCCGGGGGCGGCATGTGGCGTCCGAGATCTCGTCCATCCCTTGTCCGATCTCGTACTGTCGTTGCATGCCGGACATTGTCCGGCTTCCGGGTCCGCCGGTCCGAGGCAGCCACCGCTTCTGAATTATGCTTCGCAGCACGCTTACTCCGAACGGTCGCCGACCGATGGTCAAGCGATGATTGTGAACCCTTTGGTCAAGGCGAAGAAGCAACGGCCGAAGCGGTTTCCGTGTCCGCACTGCCAGGTGGCATTCAGCAACAACGGTCAACTGAAAGGACACGTTCGCATTCACACAGGTGATTATAATTATTTATGTGGATTTTGTTTCAATTTTTGTGCCTTTTCTGGATAAAAATGTTCAGGGAATGCTGGATTTCTGAGGTTAATATAAGGCAGTAAATTTGTCTTATTATGAAACACTAGCTGCAGCAAAACTGCTAAACTTCGGTTGAAATAACTGTGGTTTTATTCAGTTTTTTTTGTCTGTCAAAAGTCAAAAAATAATAAAACTGCAGTTTTGCAATGCAATGGATTTTACTAAACTTTGCACTTCAGAGAAACTAGAAATTCTGCATTCAAATTACAAGTTTATTTCTGAATTATTAGATTCAGGGTTTCAGGTTTCAGGCAAATTCTAATAAGACAAAAGTCTGTCATTTTAAAAGAGTATGAGTTCCTATTGCCAATTAATAACAGAGAAATAAAACAAATAAATAAGTAAACCAATATGATAAATATTGATATATAAATATCCAAATAACAGATCTCAAAATAACTTACAATAGGCCTATACCAGCTAGGATATCTTCACATCATTTTTTCCTCCACGTATAAACTATGTGACATATAACTTCAGAATTATTACTATTATTTCTGAATAATGTTGCATAAAACTGATAGTATAACAGCCGGTATAGATTAGTCACACAGAATGGAAATTGCTTAGAAAAAAGTTAAATTTCATCCAAATTGATATCGGAGAAAGGAAAAGCATGCAGGTTTTAATGCCAACTCCTGCAATGACTGCATGGCTTATGAATAGTTTTAATAACGAATTGACACTTGGTTAAAATATATCCTTATACCATGCAGTTTATCAAATGATTAATAGCATTCAACCACTAAATTTAAAAAGTCCATTAAAAAGCCATGAAAAAGTCATGAAAACAAAATTGATTTTTAAAAAACATTTAGTTTTGCTTTTTGATGCAAGATTTACAAGAGAAAGTCTCACCTTGAAACAAGTGACTTGTTAATTTGTATTAAAAACATACAGTTATAGGCCTATACTTGAGAAATATTAATATTTATATTTATGGCAGACTTAGCCTATACCATTATTTGGAAATCATGATTTCTCTAAAATTGTAAGGACGGCGCGACATTTTACCATCGCTTTATCGTATTAATTATTGAGTGCGATACTGTTTCCACATAAAAAAGTAGTCCAATTAACATTTAAATGGCTTTGATTTTCATCATTTTTTTTATTACCATGCATGCAGTCATTTTAAAAATAATTTGTTACAATGTGAGATTTTTCAACTTTTAATTTTGTATTGGAGATTTTGTAATTGGATTTCTAGATTTGATCCATACTGACACCACAAATATAAGTGTCTTCTTGCATATATATATAGTATAGGCCTATATCATCCCTGGAATTGTCAGGGAAATTGGTCATTAGTCAAAAACTAGCCCTAATTTGTGTGGGGTAGGTCTATTTATTTCTGGCTAAAAATGTAATTGGCTACTTATAATGGCATAATGAAATTGTAGGCCTATACCTGTATCAGACTATCAGTAGAAGACTGGTTGGTATACAAAAATAATTACGCAAAGGCATATATTTGAAAAAGTCAGTGAAATTTTTAAAAAATTCTGGAAAAGTCAGTGAATTTGAAAATTATCATTTCTGGGAGGAACTAGGCCTATATGTATATATATATTTAGATATTCATTATTTTTCCTTATTCATGCATTTTTGCCATTTGGACCCATTTCAATATATTCCCTTTATTATTGAAGGATTTTTGGTGGGATTTCTGAGGGGCTCATAATTCTGAGGGGTACCCCCTTGTCCTATAGCACTGCCCCCAATATTCTTATGTTACACCGTTGAAATCCGATCTTTGTCCAGCCAGTGTATTGCATTTTTATGATATGGCTCGCAAAAGTGTTGTAAATACAAGAGGGGGGGGGGGATTTATAAAATGAAAAGGGCCTTTTGAAAATGCCGTATCACACGTCGAGTGTCCCGGTGCATGCCCCTTTCAACAGGACCTTTGTAAGAAAATCGACTAAAGTCAAATGCTCCTTGACTTTTTCTTTCGTTTTCGTTTGTCCCTTGAATGGAGTGCCACCTATTCACCCCCCAATCCTCTTTGTGAAGAAAGGGGGGGGGGGGGGGCTTCCAAAATCCACTTCAATGTGTTTTGAAGCCATAATGAAAGGGTCCTTGAGAAAAATGCAGTACTGGCTACTTCATTGCATTAATCGTGGAGTTTTTTTTGTTTGCCTCGTAAATTTGCAATGGGCTTGTCAGGACGGAGAAAAGGTATTTAGTGTTTGGCGAAGAAAAGTCGTGGAACCCCCTTAGCGGGCTCAGGGGGGAGTGATGAGAGGGCCAGAAATTCAAGGGCCTTGCGGTTTGAAGGGGGGGCCTGAAACCCCATATGGAGCTTTTCTCTGGCGGGGGCTGGTTGGCGAGGTGATGGATGAAGGACCCCAGGGGGCGTCTCCCCCATTCTTACCTCCATCCCCCAACCCCGGTGCGGTTTTGGATCCAGGATTCAAAACGGTGTCCGTTTTTTTGATGGAATATTTATTTATTAAAATGAATTTCTTGGACAATGGATATGTAAAGCTAAGTGTTTGCATTTGAATGGGCCCTTTGGCCCTATGAATAGATGGGGTTCGGAAATGAAAGATTCATGAGTGGACAAATGCGTGTGTCTGTGTGGCTTTTACGTTTTTTTTTTTTTTTTCGTTTTGCACTTGCTCGCAGAAAGCTGTGGATAAAAATGTTTTTTTTTAATCGTATAAAATGCCTAATGTATACACTTTACTTAATATATGCCGCATTAACAATATTATACTTAGACACTCCCTAAGATGAATTTTTTGTGTCACCAGATTATTGGAAGAAATGTGACATTTTTAGGGGAAATTTGCTATTTTAAAAGACTAATGTAAAAAAAATACCAATAATAAAGAGTGAGTAAAATGTCCAACATCTTCATTTCAATACCATGCACTGCTAAAAGATTGGCAGTATCCATTTTAGTGGAGATCCGCCCCAAACGCCATCTGGTGAGAATAACGTGAACTGTTATGCATTGGCTGATTGTGGCAGCCATCTTAGGAATCTATGGAAGCTAACAGTTAGCTCGTGTTGACCTTGGTCGAACCCTAGGAATCAATATATTTGAACTATTATATAATTCAATGACAAATAGGCTGTTTAACACGTTACATGTATTAGGGGCCATTCAAATATGACGTCATCAGTTTAGGGGAGGTGGGGAAGGGGGGGTTATGGGGAAATCCTACAAATGATGACATGGAGAGGGGGGTAAAATGAGAAATCCTATATACGTAAGATGCACGCACCTTCAAATTGTCTAATATATGCTATAATAATAATAAGGGATGTTTTTCATTTTCAAATTTCGACTTTTTAACATGTTTTTTTTACACGTAGGCCCTATTTCAAATAATTTTCTTGGTTTGTATCAAATTGAGTCTGTTTTAAAGGGGAAGTCTCACTTCATTTACTGTAATAATTTTATATAAACATTCTGCCAACTTTTTGTGGTTGCTCTTTGAAAATAACTGTTGATGAGGCTGCATGTTGTAGTTTTTGTGGGAATCCTATACGTAGGATTAGGGGGGAGGGGGAAGGGGGGTTTATGGTCGAATCCTACGTATGATGACAAGGGGTGGGAGGGGTGGGGGTACTTAAAATTGGAGTGTTTTTAATGACGTCATATTTGAATGGCCATGTATATGTGTAGGTATATTTGTGGCCCATGTATCAGTCTAACACTTGCATCTATACTATAAATGCAATGAAATTTTTAACATATAGGCCTATAGTCTATGAATAGTCTTCTGATATTTTTCGTCTAGTTTTAATCTAGTGTCATTCGTCATTATATATAACCATATTCATAAGCTATTATGTTCCCATTAAAAGAAACCTGTTTTCTATTGATTATTCTGCAGAATTCTTGTTAACGCCGTGAAAACTTTTTCTGCATAAAATTTATGAACTCTTGCAGAATTATTGTTTTTACCATTATTTTCTTCTGATTTCAACAGAAGTAGAAATTAATTTCATCTTTCTAGCTCATAGATATTTCATGCTGAAATTAATCCACAGAATTTAATTTAAAAGGTGCATGCCCCACCCATGCAAAATAACCCTTTTCCTAATTATTTTTGTTTTTTCAGGAGAGCGGCCCTTCCCTTGCGATTTCCCCGACTGCGGCAAGACTTTCACCCGCAACGAAGAACTGACCCGCCACAAGCGCATCCATCTTGGACTTAGGCCTTACGCCTGTCAAGTGTGCGGCAAGAAATTCGGGCGCAAGGACCACCTTAAGAAACACGTGAAGACCCACCAACAGAAGGTGGCGCTGCCGGGCACCCTGCTGATGGGGGATCCTACCTGCGCCACCTTGTGGCCGCCCTCGGCGTATTACCACCCCGGTTACGTTCTGCACGGCGTGCCGCACCATCCTGCCGGACAATTGAACGGAATGTTCAACGTGGCCGCTTCGGCCGATTGTGGACCGCCGTTCATAATGCAGTGGACCACGTGATATCAAAGTGCGAGAAGAGTATACTGCCATCTGTGATGAACGACTCGCAACTAGCATTTAGATGGACAAAAAAATGGCTGCCACTGTCATTTCACAGATAGACTCGTGGCGCCATCTATGATGTAGGCCTACGTCCTGGAGCGACTGAATTTGCCAGACTGCAAATGAGGGCCGAATTTGCATTATTAGACCACTTACGTTTGTACAATGCCATATAAGAGCCATCTATGATGAAGAAATTGCAATATGTACTTACTGGACCAAAATGGCCGCCGATGTTATTTTCCAACAGACTCATGGCGCCACCTACAATGAGCGTGGATAATTATGTTACAGCATTTTACATTCACAATTTTGTAATTCTTCTAACCATGGAAATCTGGATGTAGCCTATATACTTGTAATGTACATGTGCAGAAATAAAAAGAAATATTCTCATACGACTTCGAAACTTCCTTTTGCAGTTATTTTCAGGCCTAGAACTTGTGTGAAATTACGAATTGAATTGGTATACTACAAACTTAGGGGTTGTCCACAAATTACGTTTGCATAAAACTCCACAAAACTATAGAGGGCGCCACCAACTTTAAGTGTCTAGCTGCTGAAATCTATGGGAAAATGGCGCCTAACGTTTGTTTGGCAAACGTCTTGAATTCTTCAATGTGGAAACTCGTATACGTGAACAACTTAAATATTACTTGTTACAAGTAATTGGGACTTAAATTTCTCGTTATGCTTTCTTTAAGTTTGATAGGCCTATATAATATATAATGTGAAAAGTAGACGTGAAAGTTCAGTCAACTGTTCACTAACAATGTAAGTGTGAGCTCAGGCCATAATGCATTTCTCAACAAATATTGCACTAAATGTGCATGCGTGTATTATTATATTCGACAATAATGCAAAAGAAAGAAAGCTTTTAAAACTTTTAATTGTATACCAAACTATAATATTAATTGAAATAGTGTGAATGTCTCCCTCTATTTTCTTTCTATTTCTGTATGCATGGTCCCCTATATAATGCTATAAAACGCACAACAAAATTCAGTATATATATATATAGGCCTATACCGGTATAGGCCTACTTGTAAGTAAATGTACAACATCCATTTGAAATTTTCATTGCAAATTTTAAATCTAATTCATAGTATATATACCTCGTATACATTTATGACAAAAGAAATAATCTTACTAAATTTGCTCCTTTAACATTCTCAGTATATTTAATTTCTGATTGATTATGATATATCTTATAATACCCTGTACACACTAGAGCACGAATCTAGATCCATAACAATCTAGATTCGAGAAAAGAGAAATAATTTTCAGCTGAACACACTCACAATTTACTGATCTCGATTCATGCATTGCACTTTGGGGAATTGCATGCAGTACATTGTGGGATGTTCTAAAAAGTAAATTCCACAAAATGGCGTCCAGTTTCTAGGGATTTCAAGCAATGTAACCTGGTAATACTGCAATGACGTCATACTGAATCTCAATTTGACTGGAAATCGTGTTTTGGGAACACGGTTCAGCGAATCTATAGTTGGAATCGACATGAATCGAGATTCAGATAAATCTATATCGAACACATTAAATGCAGGAATCTAGATTCGTGGCTCTAGTGTGTACAGGGTATAACAGTCATGACTTTAAACGTTGTTTGATGTGCCGTTATCTTATATATACATTTCTGGACGATGTGCATTTGGCCAATCCAATTCCACACCACTATATATATTGCATGTCTATAGCTTTTATTCAAAATTCATGCTATTTTACAATCCAAATGCTATAACTTTTCAATTTTTTTTAAACATTGAGAATACAGTCAAAATAAAGGAATTTCAAAACAAATGACACATAGTTGCTGACAACTTATAGAACCAGGCGTTTCACTTTTGTATCAATGCAAAATTCATATTTCTTCTTCAGCTCTTCATGACTAGGCCTATTGCTGTACACCTGGTGCAACTTGCAACCAACATATATCGATATATATATATTTAACTGCATGATATAATAGAAATAAAACATAGCATACAATAATGCCGTTTGCCATGCAAATAGGCCTATATATACAATTAGGCGCCACTTTACCATATACATATAGATTTCAACAGACACTGCAAGTTGGTGGCGCCCTCTAGGACATGCGTGTCTATACGTGTTCCAATGAACGCCGATGCCTTTTATCCAGTAGAGGGCGAGACTGTCAGTAAAGTGGCGCCTATACTTAGGCTTTGCATTTTCAACCAAATGCATGCATGTATCCGCGCGGTACATTTTATTTTAGGATTGGTATCAAATCAAAAATGGAATTTGCATTAATTTTAAAAAATTTTATTTTTCGTGCTTATTTTCCTATACACCCACTTCTTTCAAAGTGGGACTTTCGATCCCTTTAACGTTTGTCACGCATGGGCGTAGGAAGGTGTCCAAAACGAGGGTTGCGAAAAGCGTCCGAGAAACTTTGCAAGCATGCGTTTCATAAAGCAATACTTGCAACAAAATAAGGGTGGCGGACCAAACAAATAATGACAACCGTATAAATAATAATAACAAAAACAATAATAAAACAACAATAACGTGCATCTTCCTACGCCCATGCGTTTGTGCATATTCATTCAGAACAAAATCGCTAAACCAAACATAGCCTATATTGGCCTCAAGGAAAGCTTGCAGCAACTTGTTTACCCAGCGTATGAATACATATGCGTAGAAAGGGACCAATACCATTGTACACATGCAGGAGCGGATCCAGACTTTGGTTTTGGGGGGGGGGGTTC
>JAQIXP010002369.1:0-15288 GCA_034700285.1 Proteroiulus fuscus
AACAAAAAAAATTTTGTTTCCCCCCCCCCCCCTTCCCCACCCCCCCCCCCCCCCCCCCCTTCTTCCTTTCTCGAAATGACTGACTTTTAAATCACAATTATTCTCTTTTTTTAAATGGCGGGATTGAGCGAGTTTGTTTTGCATTTATTGAGCTGAGACTTTGATACTTTTTAAAAAATATAAAAGCCATGAGTTTGATTTGATCAGTAATCCTCAGAAAGTTTCTGAAAAATGTATCAATGCATTTTTTTTGCTGTGTAAAATGTATTTAATAACGTATCCTGCTATCCAATGCATTTTCTCACTTTTTATTTTATACTGGGAAACAGGTTAATGAATACTTTTCAGACTTCCTATATACGTTGTATTATAGTATAAAGTGAACATGGCACTTTCTCTTAATTATAGGAATGCATTCCTATATAGTGCAAATTCCGGCATGACCAACATTTCTGGTAATGTTTGCACCAGCATAATGCTGAATTTAACACCAATACTGACCAATGTTAAAGTAGGCCTATTTTATTGCAACAATCAAAATGTGTTGACCAATGTTGGTATGGGTGATGTTGGATATAATATATTGTGATGGCATGGCAAGTGTATGAGGTGGCAATAGTATAAAGGGAAAGTCCCACTTTAAAAGAAGTTGGTTGTATAGGAAAAAGAGTATGAAAAATTATAAAATTCTTGGAAATTACAATTTGATTTGAGCCTACCAATCATTAAATAAAATGTCCTGAATTCATGGATTTGCTTAAAAATGCAAAGCCCAAAAATACTCCATTTTGCTGACAATATGTAGCGCCCTCTACTGGATATTTGGCACATTCATTGAGTTCATTTTTTAAACAAGAAAGTCATCATGAGAATGTAAATGTAACCTATATATATATGTGCCTCTGTTGGTAACGAGGTGAACTATACATATGTATAAATAACTGTACAGATAGTATATGTACGCCCCTTTCAATTGCAAACAGTGCATGGTGAAAATAATGTATGACAAATGACGTTGACGTCACTCATTGGCTGAGTTGTTTGTATACAGATGCTCTCAATAGATGTCAGTGAAGCCCACCTTTCCTATGTTGGGTATTTAGTATTATACTATTGGGAGTTGGGGCAGATTGGTTAACTTTTCAAAGAATTTGTAAATTGGCCTTTTAACTGCAAAAAATATTATAGGAAGCCTGCATGCATATATACTTACTTTTTCTATATTCGATACGTTATAGGCCCCCTATACTTTGTGCAACATATAAGAACGTGTATAAAAAGCACTGATGTTATTTTGCATGCATTAGCTACTCCTGCTTGTTTCATTGTCATGCAAATATTTGTCTTCCTTTCACTGAAACAACTAATCGAACTATAGGCTCACGTTCAATAAGTTGGCAAACATTTGAGAGAGAAAAAATGAAGGCGGGAAGACCGGAAGAGGCATGAGTCCCTGGGTCTATTTCTGGGACAAGGAAAAAAAAGTCATTTTCAAACTTAAATTAAAGGCGATGCTTTTCCCCCCCCCCCCCCCTTTTCCATATATTCAACCTGTATACTATTTAGAGGGCTAAGTTTAACCCAAGGTATATTTTCACTCTTTTCTCCTGCTTATTTCTCGCATTAGAGTGGATCAGTTTTAAGTCTGATGTGGGGTTGGATTGCAGCCAATTGAAAAATGAAATATAATTTAAGAAAATAAAAAAAAAAGCTTAAAATGGCTTTTCTCCCGCATGAAACTAATGGAAAAATAATATTGAGAGTTAACGTTGTTCAAAGAAAAGCGTTCAGATATAAGTAATTTTTAATTATAATATGCAATTAATTACGTGAAAACATGGCAGAAGTCAAGTCAACCTCAAAGGCATGGGAATTAATGCTTTTATCATCATGGAACACATGTTGACGAGGATTAAAATGAACATGTGCTAACCTTAACCTATAATCTATTGCAGCTTAAGTTAGTTCGTAAAGTTAAGTATAAACACATCAGTAACATGTCTAATTGAAGCAAAGTATTGAAGTCTGAAAAACGACAGGACACCAAATGGCAAAGAAAATGCAGTTGATTATTAGGGAAAAATTGATGCCAGAAAATCTGTGCAGTTTATCAAGTTTTCAGGCGAAGTTTGCATTTGCATTACTAGGGTATACTATAGGAAAACAAATTTGGAGAGATCTAAGAAAAGAATGAATTGTCTGAGTGCCTTTATAGCCTTGTACATGATATAAAAAATAGATTATAAAATACAATCCAGTTAGCAAGTCATAAAGATATATATTAGTGCCAGATATATGATTTCCAGATGTTCAAATTAATTAGTGCATGATCCTTAAATTTCACCTATAACTGTGTGGATGTCTGGTCCAGTTCATATATAAAAAAAATTGGAGCAGCTTGGAAGTGAGTTCAAGCTGCTTATACTCTTCGTGTGCACAAATGACTTATTGGATAGTATATAAGTCTATACTTTCCTAAGATGTTTCATTAAAAAAGCAAGCCATCAATATAGGCTATATATTTCAATCTAGCATCCATATCGTTATCGCTTCTACGAGATTGATTTGAATTGGAGCTGGAGTGCATTACAAAAGTAAATAATCAAGGTGCATCATGCAATTCTGCATTAAACAAATTATATTTTTTTTTATGAATTAAGGTTTTGCTTGCAAGTTTATGTGATTGAGGAAGAATCCTAAAGGGAGTTTTCCAGTAATTTACTCAATATGTCTATATTGTCTTTTATTGACTTTTTTAAGTAAACTATATGTATATCTTGGAAATCGGCAGTATCAGTACTTAGCGAAATTGATAAAAGTTAAAAATGTGGGAACCCAGATTATAATAAATGCAAACTACTTTCTCTTCCAGATTCCCTGAGGAGTTGGCATTTTATAGAATATCAGATGTCAAGATAATTATGTTAATAAGGAAAATTAGACGATTTGCAACCCCTTTGCGCACAATTTCTATACTATTACCTATAGCTCAGGATGACGGCAGTATATGTAGAACAATAATTCTATTAGACATGAAAATGGTATTTTTTGGGCGATTTATATATAGAGATTTTTTAATGGTGGACTGACGCTTTGGACTGTTTATAACTTAAGATATTGTGGTCACGTACTTGTCAGTCGCACTGTGATTTGGAGTAAACTTTTCATCCCATAAAAGTACCTATTAAAATAGATCTTCAGACTATGTATAATAAATGCTAATCTGCAAAATTCTGCATTAATATAGATAATAATCGATGAATTCGTAGGCATGAGTCCATGCGTAATTTGTCGTGATTTGAAAAGAATTACATGTTGGCGTAATTATATATACGATCGAGGGTAGGGGTTAAACTGAAGTAAGGTCGAATGTTGAGGAGTTTCAAATGTTTGATGGAATATATGTTGACGTCATTAATGGATGACACAAGCTGTCATTGTTTTCTGATGCTGATACTATATTGATAATATCATTGGCCTCAAATCTATTAGTCTATTATGGCCTGTTCAAAAAAGGGAGATCTTATTATTAACATATGGAATTTGGTCTGTATTCAAATTGTTATTACATTTCTAATGGTAATTAAAATTGTGTTAATTTCATTAATGATATAACCACAAATTGACATCTTAGTTTGTAGCGTAATTAGCCACAATGTGCATGGATGAGGGCATGCATGCATGGCTCATTAATTATTATTAAATATGGTCAACCCAACTCTTTTTATTTAAAGTTTCATTCCTTGAAATGAATATTTGATAATTTCCTGCACATATATTTAATGCATGATCATTGCATGGGGGTGTGGACTTACTGTGCGTGAATATCGATTTTTGCCTCTGAATGAATTATTAATAATTGATTGAACGAAATGATAAATCTGCATCTGGCAGTATACTATATATACTTATACGAGGTCGTTCATGCATTGTTCACATATTGACCCCATTTGACGATTATGACTGACACAAACGACATTTAATTATGTAAATTATGAAATCTGGCTCTGCATGGCCATTTTCAAAAAAATATATATACTACATGTATATATATATATATATATATATATACTTGTTATTGATAGTTCAATTTAAGCATTCCTGAATGGATAAGCAAAATAGCCTTAAGGCGCTTCTACATGTAGGAAAATTAATGAAAATGTAAACAGTGAATTAACAGGCATAATGAATTAACACAAGATCTTGTTCCTCGCCCCAAAGAGAATAAGAGATTTAATTAAAATCTGAACTTTCTCTTCCGACGTCTGTTTTAATGTATACGCAACTACCAATATATGACAGACTTATCTGAACAAAAACCCAATAAGACCCAAGAAAATACTGGAAAAATCCAATAATTTCTTATACAATGCGTGTCTTAGCCATTTCATTCGTGCATTTTATGGATGCTCCTATATAGTACAAACGTTTATTTTTGCACCTTTTTCATTAGTTCTGTAATGTTATTTTTGTGTTATACGATGGAAAGAGGGGACTTTTGAGCTTGTTCAGGATCTCCAACATGGCGCCAGTAGTTGGTGTTTTTCTAAGAAATGTTAAGGGTACCGGTTTGGTGGCATCATGCACTGTTACCATGACAACTAATATTTGACGCCAAGCATATTTGTTTACACAAAAGAAGTTGCATCTTCCTCTCAAAAATATAAATTTACAATAATTTTCAATTAGTAATAATCAATGCAAGTATTTAATAAATGACTTACACAAGCGAGTTTAATTTGACTACAGATAGCTACAGAGATTCCTGCACTGGTTTATACAGTTTGGTCCTTAAGTCGCGCAACACAGTTACAGAACAATTCATTTTTTTTAAAATTCCATTCCATTACTAATTTTTTTATAAAGTATATTTCCATTAAAGTGGTCAATGGTCGCCCTGTACCTTTGTTGTCAGACTTACGGACCTCACCTTATATTCTATCGAGCTATATGGTTTGTGTTGCAATTAAATGGAGGTTGGAAGTCATTCTTGGCTATTACTTTCATTGCAAAATTCCCCTGTGCCTTATTATCTTGTTTCATTCTTGGCTCCCCCTGCATATCAGACTGTATACTATATACAGGACGAATGGAAAACGTTTTATCGTTTTTGAAAGCGGGAAGCATCCCTTAGAAGCAATGAAAAATACAAAATAAATGTATAAGTTATATACGTGACAATAATGCACAGTGAAACAGCTGCATCACACATATAAGTGCATGCTACTTGTATTGTTTATTTGTGTTTATTTTGCAATTGAAGTTGGGTTGTGCGGAATCGAGCAATTTAATCATAATCTACTATATTAGTAATTATATACTATCAAAGAGGCAGGCTACAGTTAAGGGGAATTTATATAATAGTTTAATATATTAAAATCTTGGAATGATTATCAGGCTGCCTGTGCCCAGTCCGACGGTATTAGAAACGAGTGGACAGATGTCATGCATTTAAAAGAACGTCATTTTATCATTGAAAGATTTACTTTTAAAATGGAAATTATCTTCTCTACTATATATATGTGTAGTGATGGGGACAGATTATATATAACCCATTAAAATTCTTTTTTTGTGTTGAAGTCATTGGGTAAATACAGACTATTGGAGTCCGAAATTATACCAGTTTGCCAACTGTTTAATTTGAAATATTGATTGATTATAATTATAACAAATGAAACAACTATAGAAAAGAATTGTAATTTTTTTTTACCAAACAACATAATTATATAGTAGGCCTATAATTTCGTTCTGAAAAGCATGTAAGGACATATACGGTACAGCATTACGCTCGTATGACAGTAAGTTTTGTTTGGTTATTTATAGAGGGCGCTATATTTTTGCTGAGAAAACTATGACATGCTATACTATTAAATTAGCCTATTGTATACATTATACTATATATATACTCATGCTGTTGTTTTTGAAGTTCTATTGGATTTTCTTCTGAATCGATCTTGGCTAACTCCGTAAAAAAACATGTCAAGCAGTTCAAGGGTTGTAAATTTGTACCAGAAAACAAGCAAATTATTTTTTGCTCAGAATTTGTCAAATTCTGATCTGACGTGTCTCCAAATTCGATAGGTTTATCAGATTAAATGTAGCTCATCTGACAAGTTGGGTTGTGATCTATAGCACGGATATTATATCTAAAAAAACATCCGCTTTCAGTTTGTATATAATCAAAAACATGCAATGCTAAATTTTGCAATTTTAACCCAGTGGCAGCGCTGCCTATGGGCTGAAAGGGGGGGGGGGAAAGCGAGGACCCCCTCCTCTCCCTTCAAAGAATTATTACGTTTACTTTTACCCTTACTTAATTTAGTTAATTATGGCCTAATATTGTATAATTTACAATGCAATTTGCAAGAAAAGAAATCGTCAATGAGTGTTTGTTGCATGGGTTCATTAAAAAAATAATGCAGTTTCAACTAATTGTAGAACTGCCTATTTTTGTTGAAACTTTTTCGTTTTACGAGCGTATATTATCACAGTCGTATAGATTTTGTAGCTTTATCGAATAGCCTAAACTGCATAATGTTCGGCATAATAATGCATTAATTGCAGCATGCTGTATGCACTATGGGTATGGTCTTACGCTACCATTTGCCACCATGGGGGGAGGGGGGGTAAATCAGACGGCCACGTGGGATTTTTGCCATTTTGAATGGAAAAGAAATCTGAACAATTTCCAATAATTAAAAATATGGAAGTCTGGCTGGAATCACCTTGGGAAGATCAGTAATTTACAGAACAATAAAACTTTGGGCAATATTGCAAATTTTGGTGCAAAACATGACATTTTTATTTATTTTTGTAAAATATAGGGGGTAAACTTTAGTTGGCCGACGTAGCTTTTGGGGAAGGGGGTGCCATGAATTGCTACAATTTGCGACAAGGGGGAGGGGGGGGGAGTCAAAAATTTTGAAAAATTAAGCTACGTGGTTTGTGGACGATCCCTATATATATATAGTTCAATTAATATTACAGAAGTAAGAATTGGTGTCAGCTGATATACTGCCAGGCGTGTGTTTTTATATAGGCCTACCTTAAATTATATAGACTAAGATGTAACTCACTATATAAGTGGCCAACATAAAAAATTAACAATGTTGTTTGCATGGAAACACACGATTCCAACAGTTGGCAAGCCAATGTGAATGTGCAATGTATACATACATTGGCACAGCAGCATGTTTCTTTCATGCACAATTTATAAGGACTATTCGGAAATATATTGGCAGCAATTATCGAAAATGGCTTAATTCACTGTTACCATGGTTGCCATGGGGTCCTGCGGTTTTCCTTTACTAAATTTCAATTGATTATTTGAAAGGTTTTGAAAATCGTCTGATCTTAATCGTATACTCGGTTCATAGATAATTTGTATGGTATATGAAGTGATTTCATTTTCTTATAGAATTTGAACAGTTTACATTGGATTAATATAGATTTTATTTGGGGAGGGAGGGGGGGTGGGGGGCTGGCTATATAACATATTTTAATTTCCGAACCTGTCGGTCATTTTCTGCTTTTGCTGTTTGGTTGGGGAACTTGCTTTCCCCCTTCCTCCCTCCAATTATACGTCTAACAATCTGAAAGCAAATCCTGGCCACCAGGAGTAAAATATTAACTGAATTATATGCTTAGTCAGACTATTTTGGTTAAATTATATAAACATTGTTGAAGTGCTGCCATACAATGAGAGCTTAAAGAGTTAACGTAATAATAAATAATATAACAACCTGGTTCTGCTGTTTAGTGACGTCATGGCTCGGGCCATCAGTTTCTTTACGAAGTCGTTTATGGGTATAAATGTAAAAGGCAATTACACATGTTTCCTCATGAAACTTAGTACGTATCATAAAATTTGATTTGCTGTTGAAATCCATTTTTATCATTATTTACTCTGGCAAATGCACATGTGCATGATGAAAACTTTAATGACTTTTCATTTTTAATTGAGGATTCTGTGTCAACAATGTTTGTAATAAACACAATGGACGTATAGAGAGAATATTATATAATTGAGAAAGCAAACATCATGCCCATTAGAGTTGTCCAATTAATGTATTTGTTAGCTATATGATGATGGCTAATGGCTCGAAACATGCCTTAAAAGTGATGGGGGCCTAATCCGCCATTGACAACTATACATCAAGACAGTTTTAAAAAGCGTAATTTTATGCAGGGAACGTCACAGAATTATTATTGTCACCACAAAATCTGGATTTTTGGAATCACCCCCCCCCCCACTCCCCTCTGTTTTTAGCAGTAACCATCATTTTTCAATTCCCCCTTCCCCCCAACCAGTGCTGACATTGTTAACAAGTTATGAATTTATAATCAGGGAGGAGGGCAGAAAAGGTGCATTTTATGCAAGACGTCATTTATGGAAAGCCCCCCATTCGGGATTTTTTTTTCCAAGGAGAGGGAGGTATAGGGTGGTTTAACTATACCTAATTCACCTAACCTGACCTGTAGTATTGCTCAATTGTTGTGGCTGTACATCATATTTAACAAGTCGATTGTATAATTGATCTAAGAAGTGTGAGGGGAGAATCAGTTTCTTTAAATGTGAACAACTGCTGAAAAGTGTTTTTGCAATGGTGCAGCATAGGCCTATGGCGGGAATAAAATATTATGGATTCAAACCGTACGGCTCGATTATCAGCTTATATTTTACAACGATAGGTATACCAGCAATATACAGGGTGATTCAGATTTTCTCCCGCTCTTCAACGGATTTCTTGCTCATATCTTCAACGAATGAAAAGTTATATTTTTAATGATTGTGAACGCTAGGTCAAAGGTCAGATTTTTTGACACCACTAAAAAATTCGTCCTCCTTGATTTCTAGTTTTGTAATAATAATACTATCTTTATTCCAAATACAAGTATTAAGGAAAATCTTTGGGCTGAATAGGTCAGCCTCTTACAAGCACCCTAAAAGTAAAAAAGGTAAAAACTATAAAGCATTTTGGAAGCCCCTGTTAAAATGGCCAAGGAACTAGCTTGTGCCAACATTATATTTCATTTCAATGTATGTTTAGTGACATTATTGAGGGGGGCAGCTATTCTGAGTCACCCTAGCCATGAATATAACATTCCATGTGGTTAGAAAAGAATATCGTGTACAATATTCAAACGCACATTGCATGTATATGGATTGTATGGAAATCTAAACTTTCGTCATAAAAACATGGATGTTTATACCATAAAATTCGACATACTTTTCTCCTGATTGATTTGCTTGGGCCATATTACTATTTACTAAATCATAAATTAATCACATATTCAGTCGATATACGTATGTTAAACACGTGATTCTTGTCAATCCTGCAAGGAGTTGCGAGCAGATGGTAGTGGCATTTTTTTTTTAATACTGTTTATATAGAAACAAAAATTTCCATAACTTTTTTTAAACAGGAGCTTGCCCATTAAGTGCATTGTGGGAAATTTAATAAATTGTAAGTTAACCTTAGTACGTCATCTATGGGGCTTAATTCCGCTACAATGGCTTCATGTCATGGCCGACCAACCCATGTTTTGAAATGACAATCTTTTGGATTTTATTGCTCTGCATATATATATACAAGTCCAAAATGTATGAAGTGTGTATGTTTGTTACTCATTTTAATTATTCTTTCTTTCCTTAAATTAATTAAAATGGGTTGACATCCTCTTTAAACGGGAAACCAAGGCTCATGCAATGATTTAGGCAGCTTATTTGTATCTGCATGTGAATCTTCTTACTATAAAACTTGCTGCATTTGAATTTATATTACATGTATTATAAAATGTGGATCATGGAAATGATTTTACCCTTGTACAATCTGTAGTCAAATGGTATTTTTTTTTTTTTTTTTGAATATTTTCACGTTAGTGTAGATATATCTCAGAAATCTATAGCAAACTCATGGTCCATATTCTCACTTATTTTATAGAGTTGTAAACGTAAAAAGGCGTTTTAAAAGGGTTTTTTTTTACAAAATGAAAAAGAAAGTCTTGAATTTAATGAGGCTTGAATGGAAAATTCCATCTAGAGATTTGGCGGAATCTTCCCATATAAATGCTCACGGTAAAACTAAATATACATGTAAATGTTATAGTATGCATTATGCAAGAAGCATTGGGAACTTGTCCTTTATATCGAATTGAGATATATATAACGTGTTGGGTATATACCAGAATGAGGTTAACTGGAATATCTTATTTTATACAATGTCTAAACCCATTCTTAAGGGTCTAAAATTTATGATCCAAGAAATGGCATAAAATCTTCCTGAATAAAGCTTATAACTATAAAATGGAAAATGAAAGGTTTCATTTGATTACTTTCTTCAAAAAGAACCCGACTGTTCCTCCGTTATAACACTAACAGTGGGGAGATCCAGCCAGGGTTTAAATTAAAACCTCGGGTTAAGTTGAGGGTTAGTAAAAAATCCTATAGACTTGAGTTGAGGTTTAGCACAAAAACCAAGGGTTAACTTTTAACCCTGGATGGATCTCTCCACTGTAACAGTACTGTGACCACAAAAATTCTCTCAGATATTAAAAAAGTCTTTAAAATATTTGTTATTTTAAAAATTGGTGAATTAGTTCCGGTATTGTTCTAAAAGATGGCGCATCACATCCCGTGTATGTTTGAGTGTCATTAGTAGCTATTGTTGGCAAAGCTTTTCTGTTGATGAAATTGAAAGTGAAATTGCCAGTTTAAAGAGGATAATCTAATTAGCTCATTCTATGCGAGCATTGATCTCTTGTTGTAACTAATTTCATTATTTCACAATCAACTGGCAGCACTTGGAAAAGTCATGGAAACGGAAAATTATCCAGCATCCTTTCTAATTTTAATTGCATTATACTTCAGAAATACTAATTGGTTGTGTGCTTTTCGAAAATTTAAAATTTATCGAATTTGTAAATAATTTTAAAAACTGTCGTATTTTTATAAGCAGGAATTGGTTCCATATTACCTCGTTATGCTGATTTGCAAAATCGGGTAAGAAAAATTAGTGCACTTCAGTATATGTTTAAAAAAATTAAAAAGGGTAAAAATTTAGTAGCAAATTAGGCCTATAGATGCTGACTTCAGAATTTTGTATTTATTTATTTTTATTAAGGAGAAGTTTTGCAAAATGACATTAGGGGTGTACGTGAATGTGACCAAACTTGCAAAATTTTGAAAAAAAGACTGAATTTCAGAAATCCCAAACATGTTTTCTTTGGAGGGAAATTCTGGACTTTGAATTCTGCATTCTGATTGGCTGGGACAAAAAAAGCAAACTTGCAAATTTCACTTCAGCCAATCAGAATACAGAACTCAAAGTCCAGAATTTCCCTCCAAAAAAAAACATGTTTGGAATTTCTGAAGTTCAGTCTTTTTTCATAACTTTGCAAGTTTGGGGTAAAAGTGACCAATTATCAATCAAAGATAAAAAAAAGTCTAAGAAGTCAGGCAATGTGATTCCTTAAAAACTTGTTGGAAACTTAATATATACCGGTATCTATATTTCTGCATAAAGTTTTTCATACGATAATCAACATTTTAAGGAGTGTATAATGTCTAGCATACCATAGCCTTCACATCCACCCTGTAGGCTAACCAGGTCTATTACGGGAGCAAACATGTTATTCTAGGCTTAATAAATTCATTTTTAATGTTTTATTAACGTGGTTATTGGAGATTTAATATATAATTGTTAAATATTTCAGAAGGCTTATATTTATAGTAATTGTATTAAATTGCTTGAAAAGCATTCTGAAGAGTACTGTTGTATAGCCTATCAGTAATCAGTTTCTCACTTTGTATAATTGATAACAAATGAATAATACGATATAGTTATTAAATGTCATCATACTTTTTTATTTAACTAGCGGCACGTATTAACTATATTTTTAACACATTTTAACTAAGTTTTGTTTTTGCCAATAACTGCGAACTCTTTAAATAACTTTTTATGAATTATTCAGCTCGAAAAAGGGGACGACCTTCGCTAAGTGGGAAAATTATAATTAGAACTTAATTAATAAACGTCGAATGTGCATCTCATAGACGTCATATTCTACTTGACAGAAACTTACGATACGTTTATATGCTGGTTATAGGTCAGGAAATTGATATAATATATTTATTTAAGAATTTTCCAGGTGCTGAATTTGTGTGCACGTAGTTGTATTTGGCCTTATGCAATGCTCGTAATTATTGTGCCTACGTAATCTATAGATAGAATTAATACAGAATATCGCATAATTGCATTTAGATTTATCCTGTTAATTGTATATTAATATAGCCATAAAATTGGACAATTAAATTTGAAAATAATAATCTGTGCATGAAAGTGGTTTTAAAAAAGCCTGAGTAAGCCAGGCTTTATTGCGAGGTTTGAAAAATATAGTAAGCCATATTATAGAGTAATTTTCTAACACTATGAGAGTGAACTAGAAAAGAACCCATTATTGTCATTCTGCACTAGGCCTACTTGGTTATTTACTTAGCAGCTAGCTGCAAACGCGAAGGGCTTATCCTCGTGTTATTGAAGTAGCAATAATCGAAACAAGAGCATGTTTTCCTCATTGATTATCCACATGAATTAATCAGTTCACCTTTATTGTGAACAGAGTATAGTAAACACGCGAGCGGTTCCTTCTGACAAAAGCAGGATAATTATTGCTTTTCATAACCCTCAATGCAATGGGAATCAGAATTCCGTAGTGTAGTTTGCTTCGCGCAGAGCATCTTGGGATAGCAAATGCTTTACACGAAAATTCGTTGATTTATTTACTTTCTAGAACTTTTTTTCTGTTTTCATTAAAACGACTTGGGACGGCTAGTTATGTATATTATATTACGAATAATGCATGCAATAAGATAGAAATTAGAACATGATAGATGCCACTCAAAAGTTAAATTTATAAAAATGTGATGTACACTTTACATGCAACAGAAGTTACAGAAGTGCATGCCTCTGGCAGTGTAATAATGAATTTTCAATGATAATGCAATTTCGTGAAACTTAATTTCAGAAGTGGGGCAATTTTTGCATAATAGTCCTCATACATCTCGTATGTGAAACTCTCTTTAAAGCTCAAATATTCCACACATACGAAGCACCCTCTTTTGCTGCAATATTTATGCTAATGAAACAGGTAAAATGGAAAGGAATGTACGTTGTGGTAAATGTATGAGAGAACGTATTACTAAACTAATTATAAAGACCTTAAAAACTCATTTTTTATGTGTGAGTTGGGTTTTCTTACAAGTTTGAGGGGAAAAAGAGACTGTGGGCAAGAAAGGCATGGAATTCATATTTAAATTAAGAATCTGAGAAGTTATCATTGCCAACTTTTAGACTAAACTCATCTCCCAAAAATAAAAATAAAACCTTCAAAACATTTCTCTTGTCTTTGTATAAAATGTTTAAGCAATCCCATTTCTCATGGAGGCTCCATTGCAGCGATGAGGGAAAAAAAATCCGCATTTAGCACTACGTGCCAAAAAGTCGTGCCAAAAAAAGGTACCAGCTCTTTTAATGTTGTTCTATGTGTTTACATTAAATCGGTGCTGCTTTTGAATCTAATTATTTATAATATTGTTATTATTATAAATTTTATATATAGATCTAGATTGAGCTTGGATTCCTTTTAAAGTTATTTCAAATCTAATGCCAAGTAGGTAAGATTTAAAATTAAAATGAAAACCAGGTCAAATTCAGAGGGGAGAAGACTTCGGGAAGGAGGGGGGGGGGGAAGTAACAAAATGGGGGGCAGAAAACCAGAATAATTATTGTAAATAAGTGAGATTACGTGTATTAGATTTTTCTGAGTAACTTCAGGCAAAGGAAATTGTGTTCATACATTTTTATAAGCGCAAATGCCCAACGTTCTTGCTGAATTGGCAAATACAGAAAGTGAACTTAGTAAATATATGTAAACTAAGCGAGAGCATTGCACCATACATGGAGTATAATAGTAAGTCTGTTCCGTTTTCACTTTTCGTAGTATAAATATATAAAATATCAAAGTTTACGAGTTAACACACATTTTATGTATTTCAAGGGCTGGCCGTGGAATATGTTGTATACGTAAAAGTGGGGGGGCATATAGAAATCTTTATGATGGATGAAAGGTAAACAGTGTGTCAGTTGACAAAGTACGTCATTAAATTTACTAGTGGGCCATTAAGGACCTTTTAGAGTAAAATGCCATGTTCATGAAAGTGCTGCAATATTGACGAAAGTGAAATAAAGTAAAAAAGTGAGAAATAAAATTTTCAGCAATATGCAATGCACTAGAAAAGACGTGTTCAATGGATGGGCAGGAAAGGGCATTCCTGAGGGTATAAATCTTATCCAAATTTGTTTAAAATACATCCAAAGCCTATTTAGTATGCCTAGAAACTATATATCATATCATATTTAAAGGAATTTCGGTTAAATAAATATGCATATCATGTTTGAACATGATGCGCATATTTGAGTTATATTAGAATATATTTGAATCTATTGGAATAAGTATTTAAACATTTTCTATAAAATTGTAGGCCTATACAGTAATACAGTGTAGTTCATTTCACAATCATTTATGAAAAGTAGATGCATGATGCCAGGAAAGCCTTACTGAATTCAACTATTGACATCAGAATTTGTAGGATTCGGTTCAAATGATAATGTGATCCGACAGACACCGAATGAAATACTCTTTAAATCTATAATCCGATCGCCATCCAGCATGGGAAGACAAAAAAGTTATGGTAATAAAAATATATGCCAGACATTTTGATAAGATTGTTTTCTTCTTTTTTTTCTTCTAAGATATTATGTATAAAAAATGATTTTGTGGCATTGTGGGGGTGGGTGTGTGTGGGCGAGATGTGTGCAATTCTGCACAATGTGTGAGGGGGAGTTCTTGTTTATTTCTATTATTTAACGCGGTGTTCCTGCTTATGTCTGCATATGTCACAAACATAAACACAAAATGCAAACTATACAGAGTAAAGAACAGAGACACACGAGTCATACGAAGGCTGAATTAACCCTAGCATATTTCTGTAAACATGCTTGAAACGTCTCATGAAAATGACGGAACTACTTTCTGTACTATTTCAATTGGATGTGGTTATTGTAGTTAAAAACTATGTATCCTTGCGCTAGAAATTAATTGAAGGTGGATTGAATTGGATGCTGTTATCAGTGGCGTAACTATAAATTCCGGGCCCAGGGGCAAACTATCCACTGGCCCCAAACTTGAACTTCGATTGCAGAAATGCCTTGATAATAAAACCAGTGG
>JAQIXP010002370.1:0-15288 GCA_034700285.1 Proteroiulus fuscus
TAAAGCGCTTGTGCATGGGAAAAGTGGTGCTGTGCCTGGCCAGGTAAATGAACAATTTCAAAACTAAGGTCTCACATTAGGCGCCTTTTTGTTCACAGATTTCAGCAGACACTGCATTTGGTGGCTCCCTCTAGGACACATGTCTACGTGTTTCATGAAGCGGATGCTTTTAATTCAGTAGAGGACGCTACATACTGTCAGAAAAATGGCCCCTAGACCTATTTAGGATTTGCATTTTTAACCAAAGCCATGTATTCAGGACATTTTATTTATTGATTGGTGTGCTGAAATCAAATTGCAATTTCCATGTCTTTCCTAGTTTTTTATGCTTTTCCTCTTACAACCCACTTCTTTCAAAGTGATGGGACTTATACCTTTAAATATTCACAATTGTATGCAATTATATATTTTCTTTTTCCTTCTATTTTTAGGTAAGTGTTTTGGCTCCATTTCACATTTTCAAGGATTGCTTTATTGATGATCCACCATGCGTTCCATAGTAAGTGTTTTTGATTTGATTTTGATAAATGCTGTTTTATGGAAATTATGAATACTGCAATAATACTTGTGAGCATTGAAATGCTACATGTACTGACTTTTTGCATCAATGGAATTTCTACGTTGGGCTTGCCAGGCTTGGTATGATACCCCTTTTTAAGTAACCGAAACGCTCCCTCATTCAAAAAGCTATTAGAAATTCCTGAAATTACAATATATACTTAAACGTATTTTCTTTAAGATGGATAAGCAATACTACATCTTATATTACAAACGATATATTGTATATGTTTTTATTTTTAATATCCTATTTTTGAAATATTTGTACATTAAAACAAGCAATTGCTTTCGTGAATGCATAGTATCTACATATAAATAAAATGCATGTCGTTGAATTTTATTCCTTCTTATAAATGTTCTATAAGATGGATCTTGAAACATTAAAGAAACCGAAGAATTTAGGTAGCCATTATATAAACCTTGTTTGACATTTTTAGTTTTTTTTCGTTTTATTAAAAATGCGGAATCGTGTAATGGAAGATTGAATACGCCCTCAAAAATTTCGGTGTTTTGACGACTCCCACAATGGCATGTATAATAAATCCTGGTCATACGTAACCTATTACCAAAATAGGTCTCCTCTATAAACAGCCAGAAATTTCAATTAGAAAAACCTACTTTTTTCAGATGCAAGTACTTTTTTATTATTATTATTATTAAACGTTGACATTTTGGACATGTAATGTCAACGAAGAATTAAGGAATTGAAAATTTAGTTTTTAAAAAGATTTGTGGTTGTGGCATTTTAGAAGGAAGGAGTTATATTAATACGGAAGTATAACCTTTTTCTTGGACTATTTCATAGCCTATGCTGAATTCTTTACATCTAATCACGTATTTTTTAACAATTTATACCATAAAAAGAGCTAATACAGGCTTAGCCTAAATCAATTATGCTTACTTTTTCTTTGGGAGGAAATAGTCTGCCTAAGGATACCAAAAAATTGTTTATACCAACTAAACTTTTTAGCGTGTAATAATATTATGTAAATTGGTATAGGCTCGTATTACATTTGATTTACTGAAGACTCAATGGTTGTTATTGCTGAACTTGCAGAATTTATATTTTCCGGTAAACATATATTTTAATGTATAAATTTGCCAGCCTTTTTTAATTTTATTTAATATATTTTACAAACCTGAAACATTAATTTATTGTATTGGAAAACTATTTATATAGCACAGACTGCTTAATATTTTTTCCTGTAAGATTCGCCAACCAGAAATGCAAGAGAATCTTTCGATCAAAAATGTGTTCAAGATCTCTTCAAAAGAAAACTTGAGCATTTATGTCGTACTGGGTGGTTCCTAAATTGGGAAAATAATATATATATGCTGGTATTAATTGACGTTTACCTGCATATACATGTATATAACTGCTTATATATTAGTAGTTTTATTATTCACCTGCACACGAAAGATTAAAAGGCCTTTTCCAGAAATTATTATGCAATTATCACTAATAAAAGGGTAATTAGTCCAAAAAAATTTTATAGAATCTATTTTTTTCTTTACTAGAAAAATGAATATTTGCTAAGCACGCAGCTATAAATGTAGCTGCAAGACATATATTCTGATGTGAAGTATTTATAGGCATGCTTATGTAGCAAAAGTTCATATAGGGCCTACTTTACAAAATAAGGAAAATATTAGTCCATGTATATTGATTGATAGCTATTTTAAACATAAGCATATATAGGGGAATTCGATGGGCCATAAAAGAAAGATCCATGGGTCTGATTTTGAGTATAGTTACTTCAGTATCATGAAAACTTAAGTTGATGGAAGGATCATTAACTATATAGGGCCTATGCAATAAACATGCCGAGTTAACTAATCTAAAGAATAAAGCTTATTGGCTCATCAAGTTACACTTTATCACGTGCAACTTGATTTCTCAATTGAGTGTTTAATCAGATTCAGTTTTAATTGACATAAATAAATGTAGGCTATACAGTGACATCTGTTCAATGTGTAGCTCTATAGAACCTGTGACTATTCGCTGTGTTTTTTAAATTTATTTAAAATATTTAAAAAAAAAAGTTTTTCTCCAAGAGAAGAAGCATCTCCCCAACGGGGAATCGAACCCCGGTCTCTCGCGTGACAGGCGAGGATACTAACCACTATACTATTGAGGACATACACGTGCCAACCTACTTGTTATATCATGATAATTTAATGAATAAATTCTAGTTTTTAAAATTAAATTATTATGTAGTTCCAACCATTTATATCTGAAACATTTGGCCAGCATACAGACATTTGTATTTGTTGTTTCTAAAATATAGCCTATATCAAACTAGCAAAAAAGAAGACCTTAGCAGAGCGTGGTTTCGATCCACGGACCTCTGGGTTATGGGCCCAGCACGCTTCCACTGCGCCACTCTGCTTCGATGAAGTGCAGATGCAAATTTAGATAGTTTTTTCAGTCATTAGTGACGGTGGGGAGGGAGAAAGGTGTGTTATCATAATGATGGCTTTATCATTTGGGGCGGATGAGGGGGAAGAGGAGGAATTTGGCGGGTTGTGACGATGTGTGAAGGGTGTGGTTGTGATAATGTAATATATGGACGACCCCTAATGGAATTTTTTTTTGCATTAAAAATAGATGTAAAAAAATGCTTTGAGTAAAGTCAATCTGGTTAACGTGTATCGTCGTGATATCGTTAACTCAATTCTATCTGTTGACCCATAGTTTCAAAATGTGCTATAACTGACGCGTCATTTAGGGGATAAATGAAAAAAACTTTTGGTCAGCAGACAGAAAGGTGTTATGACGTTACGAAGTAACACCGTAACTTGATTCAAAGGAATTTGTTATTTGATGCAAAAACCCCTACTGTTCTTTGCGAATGTTTGTTCAGTGTATTTTCCGGGTGACCACCAAAGAAGCATTTTCACCAAACGTTTGCAAACACTTGCAACCATTTGCAAACCTTTGGTGAAATTGCTTTGTTTGGTGTAGTCCCGCTTTAACAATTAACAGGCAAGCCGCTATCTGCAATTGATCTTTTATATTTTAGTAGTTTGAATTATTGAACTATTTCGAGGTAATACAATTTAATCTCCGTATGGGGTTTTAAACATTTATAAAAGTACAATTATTGTTGATTTGAACATGCAGAGAAAAGGTTAAGCTGCCAAGTAAAAACAAAATGCAATAATTCTTCCATGTTTTTTAAAGGTATTTTTGGTGCAACCAAAGCCATTCCTTTATTTAGTACAAGTAAATCCTTGCATAAATCTATGCAATTTTTAACATCTCTTGTGTATTGAATTTTTTTTTTCTCTTGAGCTGGTCTGTGCTGTATTTATATACTCAAGTATATATGTCTCTATTTCTTTTTTAGAAACGAGCCTGTTAACCTCTCTATGCTTTGTTTTTCTTTTGTTTTCCTTGTGCAATTCATTCATGTATTGGACAAAGTAGCGGTAATCCATCACCATCAGGTTGACAGCCTCATGTAAAAATAACAACAATATCCACACGTTGGAAGTGCTATCAAAATCAAGTCCTTCTGTCGCCCTATTTAATATAGATCCAACTTTTTTTAAGGAGATATTTGCGCATCTCTGAACTTCAAATATTGGGATTGCGTATCGAATGGATGAGCATGAATCTCTTTGGTTTGGTTTTAGGCCTTGACTTCCAATTCTGCTGAGAAAAACTGATTCGTGTTTCATTTTCCATTGGCATTGGTCTGTTCCATGGCTTATTATCCGTTCCTAATGTGACCATGTTGACAATTGGATTCACTGAGTTTTCTGGTCAGGATCATGAATGCACAGATTTTTTGTCTTTGACGTCAGAAGCAGTTGCTTGGTCATTACGTGTTTTGCTTGTTTTATGACAGAATTGCATCCAGAAAATGTATTCATTATCATTTTATTGAAATCTGGAAATGGCTAGGGGAAGGGCTATATTTTTTTAAAAAACATGACAACTTTACATGGAACGAAAGCGCTATTATTTATGGTAGCCTGTCCATGATTTGTTTTTAAATCTTTACATATTCATATCATGAACTATATTAGGCCTGCCTACTGCAGTGTAGCCTTTCAGAAAACTTGTCCAATTGAGGAAATCATCTGTTATAAAAGTTTAACATAAAGCGGGTTAGGTTAATGAGTTTTCTATGTACTACACGGGGAAAAGGGGTCGCTAATATCCAAACTAAATTAATGATTTATGAACTTTTGGATCGATCCCCAAGGCTTTCTCTCTCTATGCCATCTGTTGACTAGGTCTTTAAACTCTTCAAAGATCTCCTTTCAGAAAAAGCATCAATTTTACTCAGAACAATTTTAATAAATTCAAAATTTTAAGTTTGCAAAAGTCTTATTGGCATGTGTGCCTTATGCCTTTCATCCAAGTTTCTTGAAGATGTTTTCACATGCCCATCACAACCCAGTTGCTGAAAAATTTTCATTATGAATGGATAGCACTTACTTTTAATTCAAAATGCTTCCTGGAGTGAACGTTTTATTGAAAATTCCTGCTTTTCTGCATAGATTTAATTAAACTTTCTCGTATTGGAATACTGGCATATACTGCATGTATATATAAGTGTAGAAGTTTCTTTTTAAATGAACAATTTTAAATACTATAGCGAAATAATAAAAAGTCCTTTTTGTATCTGTATCCAGTGTATACAGGCTTGTACACTTCATTGTAGAAATATAGGGTTGACATAATTTAAATCAAAGGTAAAAATCAAAGAAATCACTTGAAAGAAGCTTTTACTATATATAGCTATATATAATAATGTATAAATTTCTTTAATAAAATACAAATAGTAATAATTATATAATTTCTTTATACATAAGCAAGATGCACCATATGTTAAAGACTCATTTTTGAAACATTGACTTTTATCTTATTCATATCTTTAAAAAATTTGATATTTTAGATTAATTTACATTATTTATAGTATACATGTTAATAGTTTATGAAATTCTTTTGAGATAAGGGCGCATTAATTAAGGGCGCATTAATAAATTAAATTCGTAACTGCCATGGATGTTGCATTTTAAAAGGGTTTAATCCAATGGATTTGCTTGAAAAGATTGTGCATTTCTTTTATGCATTCTCTCATGGATATTGCTGATATATCTATCGAGCCTTTTATCATCTTATGGGGTTGCGATCCTCAACTTATATTAAAGACATCTGTTGATCATAGCGACATGAATTGCGGCAGTAATGTGAAATTCCATTGTGAAAAGTGTGTCAAATCTCTGCTCTGTTTCGGCTATTCCTATATACATGGATACACATACATGCTTTTTACGTGTTCCTGAAAAGCTGAATGATTGTCACATTTCGTTTTATTAAAATGGAGGTTTTTTGTAAAATTGTAACAATCTTTCACAGTTGAACGAACCGTATGATTTTGTTATTTTGTATCAAATGTATCAAATGCAAACTTTTTTGTAGCGTTATCGTTTTTTTAAAGCCTGTATACAACACACGAGCGTATGAACACTTAACTTTGAAGTTTTCAATCAAGAGAATTTTTCTACAATATGTCCTATGCTGCTGTGAAACATTGTTTAGGGCCTATCTGGATCGTGTACCCTGATGTCAAATGTGTCAAATACAGACATTACACAAAAAAGTGTAAAAAAATTGCCATCATCAGTGGAGCGAAGGGACTAAGCTTCACAAGTATTTCATATTGGAAGTCTTGCACCAAAATACCTTTTAAAAAGAATGACAACATGGTGATTGTCACACAATAATACAGAGACAAACTTTGTAACAATATTGTCACAATTATTTACAAATGTCAACATGAAACTTTTGTTTCCATTGCTTTCCAAGTGGACAGGTTTACTGTTTGTTACCTGTATAGCCATTACTGGATAAATCAATAGCCAAAATTACTAATGGGCAGCTGTGAAGAGCAGTTCGGAAGGAAAAGAAACTTGTTTTTAAATGTTCAAGTCTCTTGAACATTGTAAATATGAAAGAAGTAAAGAGGAATAAAATGACTATTTTACACCAATTAACCTCATTTATAAAATTTACTCTAATTTTTGGTCAATTTACTCCAAAAAAGGAGATTTGTTGTGACATCAAGTGGAGTAGCTATGAGGAGTAATGTGATGTCACAATAAAATTCCATTGTGTTAAGAGTAAATTGGATTAGATGTTATAAATAAAACTAAGGGGTTACTCCATTATTATGAAAATGGCATAGAAGCGGTATTCTGATCATCTTTTCTCCTTTCAAATTTAGAGTGAACGTTGTCTTTTCCTGGAAAGAAGATGTTCGTGTAGTTCAGTTTTTGGAATTTTCAAGTTTGCGAGAAAACGTTTAGGGCCCATCTTTGTTATTGACATTTATGACGTTTTCAATCTGAGCTGAGAACGGAATGACCATTATTTTTAAAATCAATTTTGGAAGTAACAATTTCAGAAGCAATCTATAGTCCAACATAAAAAAAAATTTAATACCATGACATTTTGACTTGTGATAATGAAATGCTTTAATACGGGTTTGTCATAGGAGTTGTCACATGATCCCGTATAGCCTATAAAATTAGTGAGCACTGGAAACGAAAATCAGTATTAGTATTGTTTTACAATTTGTCCTATACGTTAGGGAATTGTCCAGTCCGAATTGACACAAAACATCGGGATACTTTGTAGTAATTAAAATTTGACAAGACTTTTTCTTACATGTAAACTTTGTAGTAATTTAAAATGCATACACTTATGTATTTTATTTAAAAAACGTGTAAAAAACTCAAAAATAATTTCCATTTCACTCCCCTCTCCCTACAACTTTTATCACAAAATTCTTACCACCCATGGATGTCCTTCGCTGTTAATTCATAATTATAACCAATTTAATTTGTAGGAATTGTGATATAGCATAAACTTTATTCAGTTCGATCTTGCATGGACATTAATTCAACTGATAATATATTTACTCGTATGTCAAAAATTGGGAATTTCTATCCTAGGAGCTGAATTTCCAATCTCCCCAGCCCCTTTCCTAGCCTATCATCTCAATTTGTGATATCATTTATGAAAGCTCCTATAAGTATTTTGCCATGAGTACTGTATTACTAAATAAATGCAAATTAAAATGTTCGGATTAAATGCCAGGTTGAAAAGCACTATAACGTCCTTAGTAAAATGGTGCACTATGGGAGCATTCTGGGCTGGAAACCCAGAGGTCTGTGGATCAAAATCATACTCTGCTAAAATTTCATCAGTTGTTTTACATGATAGCCTAGTCAATTTAGTCAAATGAGCTGAGCTGTCGTTTTTATACCAGTAGGCCAGTAGACTGCTGCATTCTCAACATTAAATATGTTGTTAGAGTTGTAGGGAGTATAACATGTAGCGGGACATTTGTAAGTCCTCGATAGTATAGTGGTGAGTATCCTCGCCTGTCACGCGAGAGACCGGGGTTCGATTCCCCGTCGGGAAGTACATTTTTTGGTTGGGAAATTTTTTAATAAAAATAACAATAGATTTTGATATGAATACTAAAAGAATTCACAACAGGGAATCGAATGTTGCTTCTGACTAGAATGACAGTCGAGGATATTTACCACTACACGCACACGGTATCAACATTTTTAGTTGCTGTTTTCTGATTTCAGATAAACATAGGCCTACTTATAAAGAAATTTAAAATCAGATTTTTACCGTCATCGTTTGTAATCGCCCATATCGATGCCTCCAGTAACCTTTTGCTAATTATGTTAAAAGAGTAAGCATTACATATCTCATTTTTTTGAGTGATACAAATTTTCATGGTACCTCATTATACATAATTACAGTTACCGTAATGTATGTAACATTTTCCCATTTTCAAGAAATAGCATCACACTGTACCCAAAAGTACCAAAACACATAACCTTTGATCCCCTTTGACCCTTCTCTTAAATTGACTTTTCACAAGTGAATTATTTGAGAAACCAAGTTACACATCGCTTGCACGTGATTAGTGAGGTGATGTCAAACTCAGATGCTCATGTAATATTGCAGGGTTGCCCCTTTCTGGAAAGTCAGTAAATGTCAGGGATATGAAAATGTGTCAGTAAAATTTGAAATATTTATGAAAAAAAAATCAGGAAATATCAGGGATATTATTGTTTGTCATATCAAGCACCACTGAAAATCATATTTTTATACCATATATTTGAACATTGTCACAAGACCCATATAGAAGAAGAGGCTATCGAAATATGCCAGTTGAAGCAGGATAAAGTTCTATATAAATGAAAAGTTGCATGCTTAAAGTACTTTTAGTTTAAATAAAAAAAAATTAATTTTGATAAATAATGCATGGAGTTTCAGTGAAATCTGAAAAATGGTAGGGAAATAAAAAAGAAAAATGTCAAGGATATTACAGGGGAAATGTCAGTAAATGTCAGGGATATGAAGAATTAAATTTGAGTGGCCCCAACCCTGTATCAATTGGTAGGCTACTATAATATGCACATCTTTTGTTTTTAGCATGTTTTGTAGATATATTTGACTGATCTTAAACTATTAGAAAACATAGTATTTGATTCATCTTATCAGTATTTCATATATGGATAATTGGATTCGGCTGGATTGATTGTTAGGCTTAAAGTTTTCCAATAATTAATAATCAATAAAGTATTTTCTATCCCCTTCTCATCCTCTCCCCATTAATACACGTTTATCAGAGAAAACACTTAAATTGCAAAGTGTCATTGCGTGTATTTTTTATTATTATTATTCAAATGTTTTTTCTTCTAATCACGCATCCAAATCACGTACACCCACTTTTTCCCATCTGTTTAATGGTATCCATGCGCCTGCGCGATGACATATTTTTGTCAGGTGCACAACTGATTGATAGATATTAATTAAAGAAATGTTTACGAAAAGGGGATGCGATTATGCAAATGTATAACTTTCAAAGCTGATCGCTTCAAAATTCTCAATCTTTTAAATATTCTGCTTTTTTTTAATAAAAAACATAGGCTTATGAAAAGGAAATCTTAGGCTACAAGATGCAATTCGTATTAAAGGCACTAAGGCAGGCACTATTTTAGTAGGCGCATCAAAATGCGCATCCATATTTTCTTCTATTATATTGAATATAATAAAACGTGAAGACACGTCCTGGCGTTTCTTGATCACATCATTATATTGATTAAAAGTGAGTTTGGCTTGTGTGGATGGAATGGGATTGGGGAATTTTAGCTTAATGAAGTTTTCTTGTTTGTGCAACGAAACAGCACCTTCAAGTTCCGTTTTGAATATCGTTTCATGGCAATTTAATTTTTATGAAGGGAATTTCATTGAGTCTGCTTTTGCCTATCGTTACGAGCTCAGCTATTAAATACCAAATTCTTGATTTTTTTTCCCTCTCCCCCTTTCATCTTCTTCTTCATTGAAAATACACCATCCTTCATTCTGAATTCATAGCTTAATTTGCTCTTGTATGCTTTATGCAATATATATTCTATCATGAAGTCAATTATTATAGCTCACATAAGCCTTTACAACATAGATGACGCCTTTTGATTTTGAATATTAAAAATTTATCTCCGAATATGCGTGTAAGATTTCTTAGTGGAAATAATATATGAAAGGGGTTTTCCTTTGATATATTCCAAAGATGACATTTTTCAATAACTTATTAGTATCAGGTTAAAAGTGCCAAATGGATATAATATGAAAATATAGTGCATAATAAATGACATGTTGAGATGAAGTGCTGGAATGATGGGCAAGATTAATAAAGCAAAGTACCTTGTTATTGATATATTTGAAGAGGTATAGACTATAGCTTCTATTCACATTTCTTAAAGGGAAACAGTGTCATCAATTTTATTTATATAAAAATTGCTTATGCATGTGATCATAAGGTTATTTTTAAAGAATAATTACTTTGTTAGCACACTAAATGCAAAAATATATCATGACTTTTCAAAAATGTTGGCGTTAAGAAATGACAAGCACAGTGGGCAATCTTCTCATAAAAGTTTGTTTTTATTTTTGCCCTGCTATAAATTCATTTTTATCACCCATAATGCATCAGGTTTGTAAAAATGACGTCATTTAAGCCACTCGACAAACGAGATTTTACATTGTTTTATATTATTCTGCATTTTTGGGTTACTTTTACATTATTCTATATAACAAGGTACTTACAAATGTATTATTAGGAATGAGAGTACTTTCAATCACAAACAGATTCGATTTATATCGATGGCTTAATTCCCAAGTAGCGAATGAGCCAATGTGTCAAAAATGAGATAAGCGAACAATAATACATTGTGATCCTGAAAGTGTCCCTAATTAACCTAAAGCAGGTTACGGAAATTAATTTAAGCAATAATTGTTACAGTTATAAAAGTGATGAGTAGCGAATATCCAACAAGGTATCATCCCTAAAACTTACATGTAGCGAATGGTACCATTCGTTAGTTTACCTTTTAAAAATTGCTCATGACATGGATTTTTATAACAAGTAGCAATCAAATGTGACAACACTTGCTACTTTTATTTGCATTCAATTTATCCAATAGGCAAACTAATAGATGCACACATTCGCTACTTTACACATTATTTATTTAGCTTTCCTTAGAATTTAATAAAAGTCAAACTAGTGGATATGTATTTTTAAGAATTTTATTTCTCAAATTACTTAATTAATTTACTAATTTAATTATTTAACAAGAATTAGCACATACTTCTGAATTAAGCATTTTTTACTGTTATTTTAGTACTGTGCCTGTGTTAATTATTAAAGCTTTTAACATTTAAAAGATTCTCAATAATTTTTAAAACTTGTTTTCAATTAAAAAATATATTTTTAAAATGTAAAATTTAATTTCTTATATATTAAACTGTCCATAGTCGAAGATATATTTTTATACTATTACGTCGTTTTTAGTGTTTTTTTTAAATTATCCATATAACCTTCATTAGTATTGTATTTCTCTTGTGCTTTTTCATTTAGTCCTGAAGACTATGTCCTAATCAATTTTATTTTATTGAAGGCTAATTTAATGCATATTTCATTAATATTCCCAAAGCGAACATCTGCATTTAATAATAAGCGGCTAATGATGTTGTGCTGCTCTTTTATTTTTTGTAGTGTCTTACCAAGCATTTTTTCCCTTGTGTTTTCTCTATTTGATAAATATGAGGCCAATTTGTTGTCACATTGTATCTAAAAATATGTTTCGATTTATTTTGAGGTTTATGCACAAACGTATTAGAGCATGTTGTCTCTTAATACAAAAAAAAAATACAAAGATGTTTTCCTTTTCTTTCTTTGTTTTATAAGCTGAAGTAATGAGTTTCATTTCGTGAAAAAATTTTGCCCCTTAAAAGAGGGCAATCATCGCTAACTTATAAGCTTAAAGGGAAAGAGGCAATAAAGGGGCATTTCTAAACATCATAAATTTTCAAAAATGTTCCTTCTATCTCAATCAGAGTAAAATTTGTCACTTTGTTACATATTATAATATAATTAAACGTGATGAAAATGTTTTTTTTTTTAAGAAAACGTATAGTCAGATATTTTCTCGCTTTTTATTAATTGTATCTTAGAGATTTAATTATTCTATTACTGAAACTATCTGAGTTTTGTTAAATTCAATTCAAAACTTACCCTTCGATCAGCATATCATGATGTCATTTGATGACTTTAGCGTAGCTCTTTTTAATATATTGCATGGAAGGCCTTCATTTGTATACGAACTAGATACAACTGTTGAATAACTGTTGCTGAATAACATTATAACCTTTTGGAATTAACAATGCGTATCGATTCCCTTAAGGTTTTTTTTCCTATTAATATGCATATTACATGCATGTATATTAACTGTCAAGGTATATGTCAGTATATAAACATTCAACTTTTCCTTGAACAGTATATATGGTAGACCTATTGGGGGCATGCAGGCTTAAGATTGTTTGGTTAGCCTGTAGCTAAATGAAATTTCTTAGCATATATTCTTTGTAAATCCTGCGCATATATTTCAAATGCCAACAAGGATTTTCTAGATATTATAAAAATAGCCATTAGCGAAAGTAATCTTACATATGATGCGATATAATTAATTATATGATTAACTGGGGAATTCAAGCTCGAATATTCTATCGATTCTATACATAATATAGATCGGGGATATTTCATATATAACATTCTGTTGTAGATAATTAATGAGGTTATGTCAATGTAAAACATATTTTCAACCGTCAACGCAAATATGCAAATTTGAAAATGATAGTAAAAATTACTGCATCCCTCCAACGCAACTATAAAATGTTTTCAAAGCAAACTATATATGAGCTGTACTTGTTGTTTTTAATATTACTTCTTCATAAAAAATAAATAGATACATGAAAATAGTATTAAAACTTTTCATGCATGAAAAATGGAAAGGTTTTTTATGTTTTTATCCGAATTTACGATCATGTTCTGAGATTATCATTTTAATTTTGTAAGTAAATTATGATTGTGTAGGAAGTAATAAAATAGCATGATTAATTGAGAATTAAATATACTGTTTTTGAATTGTGAGATCAGTTTAAAAAAGTGGTTAAATCTGCTTGTGAATACATTTTATTAAAAAGTAAAAAAGGTATTCAAAGAAAATGTAAATGCAATGCATCTCATCTAATCTTATTACACTAGGGTTCCTTAATTTTGAAAGAAATGTATATAGGAAATGATCAGGAATTTTCTTTAAAAATTCTGCATTTTTTGACAATTAAACAAATTTATATTAAATATAAATTTACATTGTAATGGTAGGCCTAGAGTATATGAATTTAAATTATATGGTAAATTTATTTACAATTTAAAATACTTTGAATTATTATCAATGTTCAAACAGCCTAGTTAATTGAAAAATGCGTTATATTTGCATTCTCAGCTTAAAAAAACCAATTAAAATTTGTTCATTGTTTTAGATACCTAAGCATTTACTGCAAAATGCTCATGCAGCTGCATATAGTCATGAATGATAAAAAAAAATGCAGATATAAAACCTTGAAATATAAAATCTAAATTTCAAAATATATGTTTCTGAGCTAATTTTATTATATTTTAGTTGATTTTTGATGTATATTTTGCAACAGATTTTGCAAGTTCTTTTATCAACAACAACAAAACAATGCAGAAAGTGTTTGTTGTTTAGGCAAATTTCACGGAGCATTAATCTTGAATCTTGTTAAAGCATTGTCATTTCCATCATCCATTAATTTGTTAAGCAACATCACAGCTCATGGTTTTTCGCCTTTTATGATAGGGTGAGAGTTAATTAAGTTGGCCATATGAAGCAATTTCTTATTATATCATCATACTCAAGCTCTTCTTAAGATTTGATACGCCGAGCTATCACAAGTCCAAAAACATATAGATTTATATGAGAAACGGACAGTTTGGAAGGACAGACCAAAATGCTATTGTTTTGATCAGTCTATATAATAGTTATTTTTACCTTAAACAAACTAATAGAGAAGAAATTAATTTGTTATTGAAACCTTATCATCAGATCTAACGACTGGAAGTACAAGTTGAATTGATTTTATGCTAAAATGAAGCGAATTTATGCAATACATTAACATATTAAATTGATTTTGAGTAGGCCTATACTAAGGGAAAAAAAGAGTATACAATTTATATAAGTGGAACCAGATTAAATTATCTGATTCAAAAATGGCAATCCTCAGGCTCCTATAGAGCCCATTACATACGAACCTATAGTTTTATTCTTTGACAAAATCGAGTTTTTATTTTATAAAAGTGTGATAGAGATACTCTGATAAATTTGATACAAGTTGATATGAGTGTTGGAAAGAGAATAAAATCAGTGCTTATAATGCTGAAGTGCAGATTTCATGAAATTTTCAATGTCTGAAAGTATTTCTGTATGTACATGTATTTATGCGCTCGAATATTTGAAGAAATCAATTCAGACATATTCAAGGAAAGCTTTTCAGTTCAGCATAGATGATATATCAGTGTTCATTTCAATCTGCATATTGATTTTAAACAAAATTTCATATTCATTCATATCTTTGAATAAATTGGGTATTAAACTGTATTATATGCGAAAATAATGATTCTAAATTTAGGTAACAAATATTGGGCTTTTAGTTTTATTTGGTAAATAATTTATAATTTTGTGAGCATTTACTCTCGTATATACTGTATAGAATTTAACTGACTGCATATATTTGATAATGGTAATCATTCAGTGAACTTTCTAAAAATAAATGACATTATTTGCAAGCAGAAAGTATAAAAGTACATGCAATTCATAAGTGATCATCATTAAATAAGTTTCCGTATTGCAAGTTTAGCCAAAAGTTCTCAAGTTTGCACCCTTTGGGACAAGCAATCTGCAACAATATTGGGATCGATAATGATTATAAGTTGTTTTGCAAATGAAAGATGAGTATTTTTAATAAAATTCTACTTATTAAAGAAAGCTTATCTTTTTACTCATCCACGAGTAAGTATGTTACATAATTTATGGATGGTTCCTAAAGAAAAACAAATATCTTAAATATTAAAAAAAAATTGTCATTCAAAAAAAATTCTACATTTGTGTTATGAAATACTACATGTAAAATGCAAGCCAATCATTTGGGCATGTACTTTTAGTTCAGGACTAGCGACCCATTTAACAATGGAAGTGTAGTTTTGTATCCTGTTTTCATTTCTGCTATTATTTTTCCCATTAGCATTAATGGGTAAGTCCCAGGAG
>JAQIXP010002371.1:0-15287 GCA_034700285.1 Proteroiulus fuscus
TACCACCAACGGTTACAAAATGGGACTCAAAAATAGTCTCTATGGGCGTTTAACATTAGTGAAACCCACCCTTAAATACAAGATTAATCAATCAAATGCAAATCTGCTCTCTACAAATTGTTATCAAATTAACAATTAAATAAACAAGGTTCAGAACTGACCTTTATGATTTCCAATTGCTTTGTTTTGTCTTCTACTAGCGACTGCAGAGGAATATTAACCATTTGTCCGCTCTTATCTTTTAGCCATGTGGTCAGACGTTCATGCTCCGCATTGTATTGTTCCCATTGGGCAATTGTCGACTGCAGATCGTGTTCCAATGTTTCAAGGCTGTTTTCGTACAAAGCCCACGAGTCTAGGTGGCTTTCAATTTCACTTTTCAGCAATGCTTTCCCGGCCTCTAACGAGGATGCTAACAAGACGTTGAAAGCATCTTTCAGAGCACCGAGTAACAGCTGACCTTCACCTTTCAATGAAGCTAACTCCTGTAAACAAAACAAAAAGCATTACTTACAAAAAAACAATCCAAATAATTTGAAGAAAAAAATTGTAAAATTTTTGAAATCACGATTTCCTCAAGTTAGGATTTCGGTCTAAAAACCACTATTCAAAAATCACCATTTTGTCAATATCATGATTACTGAAGTCACAATTTCATAAAAAAGTCACTGTTGCATACAAAAATCCGAATTTTAGCAAATTAATTATGATTATTGCTTAAAAAATTCACAATTCTTGTGAAAACCATCAAGATTCTTTTTTGCATGGAATGTCATGTCAAAAATAAACTTTCTTCAGTCAACATTTTGAAATTCTATAGTGAATTAGTTGGATTTAGTTTATGGGAAATGCAACTACATGTGGAACATGACAATATTAAACTTGAAAAAGTTCGAAATCGAAACACAAAATATATTATATTTTAAAAAAGTGTACTGGTATATTCAAAACAAGAACTTTTATTATAATTTTAATGCAATTTGTATATCAAATGTAAACGTTTCTTTATTGTAGAATTAGGGCACATACAGTTCCATTTACAGATGGGATTTTTCCCTTGTTGTTCATATTATCAGTAAATCTGTACTGGCAAAAATTATTATTATTATCTGATACAATTACGGTAAATCCCATGTGATTTTCATTGACAATGGTATTTTAACTGTGATCAAATGAACCTTGGAAAATATAAACGAAATCGGTGAATCTTAATTCATCCTCAATATAAATCCCGAACAAATCCAGCAAATTATTTTAAGACTAACGATTCAAATTGTTGGAGCTATCCACTCCTGAGGCATGAATCCAAAAGGAGCCACAAGTGAATTTGGATGAACTTTGATGAATCTCAATGGACAATGTGGGATTCACTATGAGTTAAAAATATTTTGCTTACCTTAAGATTATCCATGCGTTTAAGCAGCATTTGGAGGTCACCATTGGTATCATTCAGAGATGCTAATTGAGCCTGTGCAGAATTTAGCCAGTCCTGTAATGACTTACACGCCGTTAGATAATCCTGATGGACACTGATGGATTTATCGGTCATGTTCACTAGATCCTAAATAAACGGTAAAAATGTCATGTTATGGTGACTATTAGACTGCAAGCCCAAGCCCAAAAATAAGCTTTTTTTGGATGAAGAATAGGACTTTTTATGACTTATTTACTTACAATGCCTACAATAAAAGAAATTTTGAAAAATTACTAGTTTTCCTAACATGAGACTAACAACGAAACCAAATCCTCCTATTTGGGTCAAGTTTATGTGTTTAATAGCAAAAGTATAAGATTTAAAAAGTAAAATTTAGATAATTCAAGCTATGAGACATAAAATTACTATTAAAGTAATTAAATTAGAATATCAATTACTTACAAACAAACAAAATACAGGAATCAAATTATAAAACCTAAATTAATTACCCGTTAAAGTAGATAAAATTATTTTTTAAATTATAAACGAAAAAAAACTCAGAAATTGCACAGAAACACATCAAATGCACCGTAATGACATTTAATCTTCCAAAAATAACAGCTATTTTTAAATTGCTTGAAAATTAAATAATATTATCGATCAAAAAACCAAGGAAACTATTAAACTAACTAAAAAGTAATTAAATTATGCCCTTTGCTTGAAATAAACTGAACCTCAGAGCTTGATATAAACTAAATAAACAAGTTACTTCACCTGAGAACGCAACTTGATATCGTCATACAGGCGCTTAGTATCATTGACGTATTCAGCTAGACTCTCATCCTGCGTTTGACTCATTAACTGCTGTGCTTTATCACACAGCGTTTCAACTAACGGCTGCTGAGACTGAATTTCTTGATCCACAGCCTAAAATTACAATTGAAATTAGTAATTAAGAACAGTTCCTGTTTCATATTTGCAAACCTAGATAATTGAACTATTTAACTCACCTTCTGATTCTGCCTCTGAATTTTCTTCTCCTGCAAGGTGCCTTTTGGATCATGATGTTGCTCAACACTTTGTTGTATGTCTTGCAGCCATTTGGTTAACTGGTCTTTATTCATAGCGAAAGAATCAAACTGCTGCAGGCAACCATCGAGTTTCCAAAGAGCATCGGATAATCGGCCACTAAATGTTTCAAACCTCTCTTGCAATTTTCTAATAAGTGAACGAGATTACGGTCAGAAGCTGTGTCGTTTTCACAAATGATTCAAGTGTTAAGTGCTCAGATTAATTTCTTACTGCAGCATTTGTCGAATGGCTTCCCGACCATCGGGGGCGGTATGTGGGTATAGCCTTTCACCCAAATCTACAACAGAATCCAACTTCCCACCAGCCACTGATTTCTGTTCAGCTAATTCCTAAAGTTAATACACAGAAGTCCAATATGAATCCATCACACATTTAAAATGTATGGACTAGCTGCCCAAAGGTTATGACCTTTGGGCAGCTAGTCCAAAATTGGTCAATTATCGCACACATTTTCATATACGAATCAAGTAAAAATTTTAAGCTGTAGTGGTTGACTAGCTATTTTTGTTACACATTCATTTTCATGCTCCTTGTCTTTTTCATATTTTTGCAAAATTAAATGAACAGTAACAAATATAAAAATCAAACCCACTCAAAATGAGGTATATAGGAATCTCTTATAAAAAACACTCCAGTGTTTTCTTTTTGAAATAAGCTATGCGTTAATGGGCCCAAACTCGAGATTTTTAAAATCGCAATTTCTGAAAAATAAAGATTTTGGATTTTGGTTTAAAAATCAAGATTTCTAGAATGAAATTTTGCAAAATCCGGATTTCTAAAACCACAATTCCATAAAAATTGATTTACATTCTAAAAATTATGATTCTAAAATCATAACTTTAGCACAATCGTGTTAAATAAAATCCCAATTCCAGAATTAAAAATGGATTTTCAAATAATCTAGATTTTATCCTTCAAATAAAATTATTATTTTTTGTAAAAGGATACTATTGGATTTTTATTATATGAAAATTATAGGAAATTTTTCCAGATCATAAGAACTTACATATATAGTATTTTTCCAAATTATATGCATAAAATGTATTTAATTATTTTTTTTTCCTTAGATTTATACCATTTAAAATTCCATAAATTTATCAAATTAATGGATCATAATGACATCTAAGACTACCTCTGTTCAATGCAGCCTTTCCTGGTTATGCATAATTCTCAGAACGTGTGAGTTTAACTTTTAAAAAAGGTAAATTTCACCCCGACATTTAATTTTTGATGCTTTGAAACCTTAGGAAATTTTAGTTTCAAAGGATGACAATATATAAAGACTAGTACAACATAAGACACATAAGAAACAAAATATATGCCTATCCATGAGTCGTAACGATATAACTTGCTACCATTTAACCCACATACAAACAAGCGTTATATAGTTTATGGCTGGCCCATTTTAGCTTTGAATCAAAGTAAATATGATTTGCCGTGATACATAAATCGTAATATTTCGACTTACTTGTAGATCACCCCTTTTCTTTTTCAATGCCTGTGCATTTCCCGTCACTCGATTCAATTCGTCCAACTTATCCTCTGCCGCTTTTAGCCATTGTTCAAAGTCTGCATAGTTGTCGTTAAAGGCTTGTTGATCCTTGACGCACGTATTCCACCGGCCAATCACTTCCTAAAAACCAGTGAAGAAACTAATTAGATAGGAAATGACACCAAATAGGTGATCCTCGCTTAAATTTACCTTGACTAAACTTTTCAGTGCTTGGTAGCGTGAGTTGATTAGCGAAACATTCGTGCCAAGTTTCTGATCCCCGATTTGTTGCACTTGGTTGGTAACTCTGGCTATTTCATCATGATGGGCTAGAATTTCTTTTTCGAGAGCCTGGTTAAACAGTTAGAAAAGTATTTTTTTTTAGTTTTATATAATCAACTAATTTTTATTGTGTGATTACAGGTTTAAAAAAAAAAATTGCAGACATTCCCCAAAATCAGAATTTAGTAAATCGTTAAGTCTACCAATTGCTAGAATTTGATTAACAATTTTAGTTCAACTAGAGAAATGTTAGTTTTTTTTAAATAACAATTTATAAACTATTTTTCAATAAGCTCAAAAAAATAATCTAGATTATTTGAATAAAAAAATCCAGATTTAATATTTACAAATGCAGTTTATTTGGCCAAAAATTAGTGATTTTTGAAACCATAAGTAACATTTCCATTGAGTTGTGAGTTTAAAAATCATGATTTTGCCAAAACTTTAATTTTGAAATCATCCTTTTTAGACCAGAAACAAAATTTTTTTGGATTCGGGATTTTGCCAAAATCGTGATTTCTGAATCATTTTTTTAGACTAAAATCCAGATTGCGATGTGGAAATCTGGAGTTTTTCAGAACTCGCTATTTTAAAAATCACAACTTTAGGGCCAAATAATTTTAATAAAGATTTTAATAAAGAAAATCTAAATTTTTTTGTAAGGAGATTAATATAAAAATTTGGTTTTGTATTTTCTTTGTAACTAAAATTAAGTTTTATTTAATTCCTTGCATTATTCTAACTTTCAAATTTAGTACCGGTACTTTAAGATTTTGAAAACAATCGACCAGTGTTTTTAAAATTGCAGCATATTTAATTTCCTTCAAATTTATAAGAAATAGTTTTAATTCATAAGAAATAGTTTTAATTCATAAGAAATAGTTTTAATTCATGAGAAATAGTTTTAATTCATGAGAAATAGATTTAATTTATAAGAAATAGTTTTAATTTATCAGAAATAGATTTAATTCATCAGAAATAGATTTAATTCATAAGAAATAGTTTTAATTCATAAGAAATAGTTTTAATTTATGAGAAATAGTTTTAATTTATGAGAAATAGTTTTAATTTATGAGAAATAGTTTTAATTTATAAGAAATAGTTTTAATTTTTAAGAAATAGTTTTAATTGCTAAGTAATGTTTTGAATTGGTGGAAAAACATGGGAATTTCTGACTGCAATTGCTAATAAATCATATACTAAGAAATGAAATTTACTTACAATTAGCTTTTCCAATATAGCTTGCTTGCCTTCCAGTGAGCTCTTCAAGGATTGGTCTTTCACTTGCGCCTCCTTGGCATGCAGCCATTCCAACAGATTGTCCAATGCAGCGTCACAACTGCTGCGTTTGTTTAAGGCATCATTTAAGTTAGTTTTGGTGGCCTCAACCTGAAGCAAGAACTTCTCCCATTGGTCCTTGTTCTGTGTAAGTTCTTGTACTAAAAGGTCATGCCCAGTAGGATTCGTTTGCTCTAAGATGCCTTTATTTTTCTCTTCAATTTTCTTGCACAATGCCTTGCCTTCCTCGATAGGACCGGCTAATGCCTGAAAACAAATGGAGAAAAATAAAATAAAAATACTGTACTCCTGTACAGGAAACAATTTTCTTAAAATACAAAGGAATGATAAATTTAGTTTAAACTTTTGCAATAATTTTGATAACCATTCTCTAACCATCTAAAACTGTTCTGATGCTAAACACCGCAGAAAAAATGATGCTTTATGAAACAAAACTCTTTGAAAAACTAGCTTTACAAAAAATAATCTATAATTTTGTCTGGAAATCTAGATTATCTAACTCAAAAATCATGACTTTTAAAATCACGATTCCTGAAACATTCAGCTTGTTAATACTCAATCAGGAAATCAGAAATCGTGATTCTGAAATCACGATTTTGGCGAAATCTCGATTCTGAAATCACGATTTTGGCAAAATCTTTTTAAAAATCACAATTCCAAGAATATTTTGATTTAAAAATCACGATTTTTTGACCAAATAAACAAGATTTAGAAATAAACTAGTTAATGTCTTGTAAGAGACAGTATTTTGATGTCAGAAAAGCTGCAGACTTTCCACAATTGTTCTGCAGGATTCTACAGATTTAGTTTCCTACTGCATCAGATTTTCTGTAGTTTTAACATCAGAAAAACGCCCGAAATTCTGTACAGTTTACTGTAGATCTTTATTTTTGGCAGGTTTAATAATTACATTTTTTTCTTACCTCTAATTTCTCCAGATTATTTATAACTGCAGCCGAATCAGATATTTCAGCACAGACGGCCAATTCCGAGTTCAGGTTCTCTAGCAGATCCACGAAACGCTCCAAGTCAGCTTGATAGTTTTCGTGGTTCGAAACATGGCCACCACAAACTAGGACTTGTTTCTATTAAAAAATGAACACAAAATGAATATTTAAAAAGAAAATACTTCTACACTTTCGTTTATACGTCGGATATAAAAGTATCACGCACATGGACAATTTCACATATATCTGCGTACTCCCTCTGGAGATCCACGAGGTCTTGTTCCAGACTGCCTTCCACAAAATCTTGGGCTTTCTCCTCAAGCCGCTCGAGGATGCTCTGATGAGCCAGGATGTCTTGAGATAAACCCTAAATAATGCATTTCTTTTAAGTAATCGAAGCTTAGAATTTATCAACTGGAATGTAGTACAGCAATTTACTTAATTTACCTTCAGATTTTGCAAGTGGTTCTTCTTTTCCTGCAAAGAAGGCTTTAAACTGTCCCCAGATTCAAGCTTGCTTTTCATGTCTTGAATCCACTGTCCAACTTGTTGACAACTGAACCATAGAAATGGATTTCCAAAATTTGAATATTAAACAAGTAAATTGGCATAAATTGTGCATTAAAACTTAGCATACACGTACTTGTAATCAAAGGATGTCCATTGCATCATAGCCATTTCCAAGCGCTTGTGAATTTGATTGACATTTTCCCAATAATTCTCCCACTTGTCCCGCAACGATCTCAGGTCGGCCCTTACCCTTTCCCGGCCATCGGCAGAGATGTAGGAATAGACCGCTTCGCCAGTGGTTACAGCTTGATTTAGCAATGCTTGACCAGCATTTTTCTGCTGTAAAAATTCCTGTAAAACATAATAAGATAAATAAAATCAATGCAACCCTTATAAAATTAAATCGAAGAATATTTCTCAAAAAATTGTGATTTTCCAAGCAATGATTGCAGTCAATTTGCATAAAATAAAGATTTTGAAAAATTTAACTAAAATTTTGCTTGCAATTGTGATACATAGCAAAAAATAAACCCTTAATTTCTTTCTTGAAATCTATGTTATTTGGCCTTAATTCACAATATCTGAAAAATTATGATTTTATGCATAGAAATCAGGATTTTGACAAAAAAATCATGAATCAGAAATCACAATTTTAGTAAAATTATGATTTCAAAAATCCCACTTCTATGAAAATAACAATTTTGGTTTCAAAAGTCACGATTTTGAGGTTTAAATTATAATTTCAGTTTTTTTTATTTAAGTTACCTGGTTTGCTTATTTATTTATTTTTAAGGGAAATTGCCAAAATTTCCATTCTTATTTATTTAATCATTTTTTATTCATCAACAATATATTGAAATCCTAATCGTTACGTTGATTTCCCAAATTTAAAAGCCCGACAATAGCATTTGAAAGAGAATTTTGCTTCCAAAAATGGAAATATTTCATAGAATTTATTTACCTTGATAATTTTCATTTTATTCTGCAATGCCGAAAGGGGTTTGTCCACTCCCGGAGATGCAGTAACTTGCAATCTGAGTTGCTGCTCGGCCGCATCCAGCCAATCCTTCATCTTTGTAAAGGAATCATCGTATGCCTCTTCAGCCAACATCAATCGTTTTAGTTTTTCAAGGTGATCCTAGCAAAGACAATTTTATTTCATAAATTTTATTCCGCGTTTATTTATCGAGCTGAATACATACGATTAAAATGAAAACGAACCTCTACGGCTTTCTGGACAGCATTATGCCGAGAGAGGAGTTGTTCGGAGAAAGCCTTGATGTGAGAATCTAGATTATGCTCGCAAATAATTCGACTCTTGTCCATAAAATCATCAATGGCCGTTTGATAGGCCATGATTTCCTCTTGTAGCAGCTATAAAAATGATTTAATTATTAAATAGTGAAATTGTTAATTTGCAATAATTTGCAAATATCAAATATTTGCAAATAGGAAAGTATCACTTTATAGTATGTTACTTTTAAAAAGCTACAAAAATTAAAATAAGTATTAAAATTAAAAATTCCATGAGTTACCATGAATCCTATGATCATGAATTCTTTAGCAAAACATGGGCAGCGTCAAATTGTCAAGTAGTGGTGCATGGCGAGCAATTATTTAACTATTTTTCATTTTTCCCAACAAGCACAATATGTTATCATTAAGAAGAAGCTCCTTCGATGGTAAAATCAACCGTAGTTATAACAGATGGTGCTAGTTACTATTTGATCGCCATCACCATGCACTACGAGTCATTAATAGGGCACTGTCTAGGCTTAAGCATTTTCCAGAAAATTAAGGTCTTTAAAAATCATATTTACATAATGGTAAGTTTGATAAAATTTTAATTTCAATGCTTATATCAACTTTTATTTTCCCTTTATTCGATGCAATGGTTAATTTTAAATAAATGCAAAATTTCCATTTAAGGAATTTTGTACAGATTTTCTTAACCTTATTAAACCATTGTCGACCAGTGAAATTAAATATGATTTTAAATGAATTTCCAAATGATTTTTCTAAATGGCATTTTTCCCTTCACATAGCAAAACTTTAAAAATGCATCGATAAATTTTCTTCAGAAAAACAGATAATGCACTTTTTAATGTTATAATTTTCAACAGAAGTTCAATGAAAGTTTCATTGGTTTTCGTTAATCATCCATATAGAGAATCAGTTATTTTTAAAATTACAGGGTGGAGCAATTGTTTGAAGGTTTACACTACCAGTATGCCACTATAGGTAACACCAACTTTTGGTCCTTTTTCCTGTTTTGGTCAAAATTCCCATTTTTTTTTCACACGATTTTTAATAAAATCCACACTCCTGATAATGCTATCTATCATGTTTTAGTATTTTTCTTGTTTCATTTTTAAAATGACGTAACACTGAATTCTACAATCCAGTTTTTGACGAATTTCTGAGAAATATTTTCCATTTGAAACAGGAGCTACATGGATGCATACACTCGAGTAATTTTCTAATATTTTAAAATAATTCACAGCATAAATGTTAGGATTTTCTATATTTCAAAATAAAGCTTGCAAAGTTCAAAGAATTTTTTTAACTTTTCAAGCAGATATTTTAGTAGTTAATTTTTACTTTGACACCATAAAAGAAAATTAGAATATAATAAGAAATTTTACCTGAGCAGCCTCAAACTGTTGTCCAATTTCCATCAGATCTTGAGCTTTCGAAACTTCACTTTTCACTTTAGCTTCCATGTTTTTCAACCAGTTGGATATTTGTTCCGATGCATTTTTGAAATCCAGCCACTGTTGCTGAGCGGCCAACAACCCTCCCTTGGTTGCAGCTAGCGTGGTCTGAAAAGATTTCCATTGTTCGTCCATGTCTTGTAGCTCCTCGGCAATTTCTTGTGCTTCCGAAGGTGGTAGAGCTTGTATGAGAAGGCTGCCCACGTCGTCATAATCTTGCTTAATTTTCAAGCCTAATTCAACATTTCCTTCTGTATCTTGCAAAATCAAGACTTTGGCTTCAATGCTATAGTTATCTCCGGTAACTTCTGGATTGCACCAGGAAACTTTCTCCAAAGCCGATGATAGCCAGCGCTGCAGATTCTGCAGGTGAACTTGATAGCGCTTTTCCAACATGTTCACAATGCTGGCATTGAGTCGCAGCGATTCAGATTCTAGATGAGAAAATCTAGCGGGAGAAAAAATTGCATTCTGTAGTTCATCTTACTATTGATTCACTACGTCTAAATCTGTAAAAAATATTAAATTAAATATGAAATACCTTTTCTGGAGATTTTCAAATTCTTTAGAAAGCCCTCGCATTTCAGTGCCAGTCATGCCTTCTGTCGAATTTTTAATGTGCTCGTTTAAACTATCCAATTCGGGCTTTCTTTTCTCTATGCTGGTCTCCCATTTCTACAAAATAAAATGCTTTATTTGACTACATTTCTGCTTTTTTTAATATTTTTGTAAAGGAAATGTTGGTTAAACTTAATTAAAAATAATAAAGCCAGATCTATAGAATCGATGCTTCTATAACGAGCTATTATCGTATTTTTGAGTGAAAATATGGGGCATATTTTGGCATTTTTTTGGTAAAAATATAGTTCACAAGAATTGAAGAGTGGAGCTCAAAAACCACACTAGTCCAGATTTCTTGCTATGCATTTAAAGAAATTCCAGACTTCCTGCATAAAAATTAGTTATTTTAAAATTCAGAGCTTAACTTTTACGATACAAACTTGCCTTAGTAAGGCAACTTCACATTTCGGTTCCCTTGAAGGGAATGTATTTGTTATTAGTCCACCTCAACCCTATACCCAAGTTTGGGTACCCAAAATTGGGCACAGTACAGTGGTCAAAATGAGCAACTTTTCCTATCTTACTTCACTATTGATTTATCAGATAGACCAATGCTTTAGCAACAAAAATTTAAGGAAAAAAATCTTAAGTTTTGCAAAAATAGACTCATGTGGTTTTATATCTCAGCTTTTCAATTGTTCCAAAATATTAAACTTGAATAGGATTGGATTGTGAAGTGCCAAATAAAGAGAGTGGTAGAGGCTATTTTTAAATATGTAAAAAATATAAGAACCTAAAAGAATTTTTTTTGCAAAAATAACAAATTTTAAGGATAAGATTGATAAAATATTAGGAATTGACACGGATAATAGACATCTCATAACAATCATTAACAACATATTTTTTTTTAATTCTCTGAATTACCCCATCTTTTCACTATTTTGAAAAGAAATGAACCCCGACATAGTAGAATTGACATTAAATTTATTAAATTTGTAGCAATTAGGAAAATAAAGTAATACGAAAATTGAATGGGTATTGTCAATAAGAAAAATCTTGCAGGGTATACAGAATAAAATAAAATTTTTAAAACTAAATATATAGGATAACTGGGATATCTAACGAATGAAAGTCAAGTAAATAACACGGAAAGTACAAACTTACTTTGCATTCTTTCAGTCTTGTAAGCAACTCGGCATCGCTGCCAGTCATGATGTCCAATTTTGACAATTGTATTTTGGCGGTGTTTAACCAGTCACTCAATTCATGAATCGCCGACCGAACAGCATGCTCTTGTTGACCAATAGCTGCCAATGCTTCTTCCAGCTGCTTGGCCAATTTGGCTACTTCTTCAAACAGGGCCACGAGCACAGATTTCAAATTCTCCAATGAAGAAATACGTTCATTGTTATTTAGCTGCTGAAGGCTGTTTATTTTGTCATTTAAGCTGTCGAAAAGCTGTTTGTAGATTGGCAATTCATCCCCATACATGGCGAATTTCATCCTGGCGATGTCTTTATCGAGGGTACCAGATGCATCGGCCATCGATGCAGACATGCTATTCAACCATATGATCAAGTCCTCTTTGTTCTGTTCAATTTGTGACCATAGCACTACTTGAGCTTCCAGCGCACTAACTTTCTCGGATGCTTTAGTTAAAAGTTCTTGGCACTCGGCAGACATGGCTTCTTGATGCCTGGATAAGTTTTCCAAGTTAAATTCTGGAAATGAGGCTTGAAGCTGTTGATTCAATTGTTGGCACTTCTTGAACATCAGTTCTAGAGGTTGGCGGATTTTTTTTAGAGATGCGACGATAGCCTATGAGAATGAGGAAGCAGAAAATATCAATGGCTTACGAGGTATATAGCAATTCCTTGACATCCTCTGACCAACAACAGTTTTCCCTGAATTTGACGGACAAAAGACAAGTTTTCTCTGACAAAAATTAAACTTTCACTGGAATTCACCTATACTTAATACACTAACAGCTAGCATTCATTTTGCAGATTTAAAATTGTTGATTCGAAACAGTGAAAAATTGACTATTACACTATGGGAAAAAGGAATTAAAATATTTATGGGTAATACAAATGCAAACTGCTTAATATTAGGGACTTAGCGCAGCACAACAAAAGTTGATAAAAATTACAAAAGTATAATATACAACGAAAGTTACAAAAATATCAAAATGAATTTTATTCATAAAACGATGAAACTTGAGGTAATAACAGCTAGGAAACAGATTTTAAAGCAATTTCAATTTATTTATTTATAATATTAGAATTGGATTGCTGCCAACTACTTTAAACTTTCGTTGTTAATTACACTTTTGTTGTATGGCGCAAAGTGCCTATTTTACCTAAAGTGCATTCAAATTTATGAGTAAATCAGGAAATTTTATTAAATTTATTAAATTTAAAGGGAAGTCCCCTTTTAAAGATGCTAGGTAGTTGACATGTAGGAATAAGAGCATGAAAAATTAGGAAAGGCATGGAAATTGCCTACCAATCAATAAATAAAATGTACAGAATACATGATTTGGTTGAAAATGCAAAGCTCAAATAGGCGCCATTTTACTGACAGTATGTAGCGCCCTCCACTGGATAAAAGGCATCAGCTTTCATGAAACACATAGACATGCATGTCCTAGAGGGCGCCACCAACTTTCAGTGACTGCTGAAATTTATGGAAAATGGCGCCTAACATGCATTTAGCAAAAGTCCTGATTTCTTCAATATGGAAACTTTGCTGCACTTATTATTGTCACAGCCATTATAGGTGTGCATAATTTGAATATTACCTTCTACAAGATGGGACTTTCCCTTTAACATTCCCTGACTTTCTTTGCTATTTTTGGATCTTCAATAACTTTCCCTGAACAAATTTCCTGACTTCCCAGGTCAATATGAACCATGCATTAATGTTCTGTATAAAGGTAATATGCACCAAGATTTCTGCACAAGCGAACTCCTGCTTTAGTAGATTTCTGTAAATCTGCATTTCTGCATATCCCAAATTTGAATTTTCATCCATAAATTCGTTTAATACATTTTATATAAAGTGCAGAAAAGCGCACCGGTCAATTTATTTTGTTCATACGGGATACCATTATTTTGCATTTTAGTTGATTTTTGTTTTCACAATTTTGTCAAATTCTTTATAATTTTACATTTTTTTACACAGCTTGCTAGTTTCATCATATTTTTCAATGTAAGTATAATTTCTAATTTTTCTCAAATCTGTCACATACGTTAACATTATAACATTTATTTTTAATTTTAACTCACCTTGGCTTTTTGGAGCAAATTTTTAATTTCTATGCCATCGTAAGGCACGGTGTCCAAGCCTTGCAAGCCAGTTTTGGCCTCGCTTAAGCACTGCTCCACTTCCTGCTCCAAAGAAATGCACTGCTGCCACAAAGATTGAATATTCAATACTCGTTTCTCTTTCTCGATGACACTGGATTGCAAGCTCTCCCAAGTCCTTTCACAGTCGGCCAAAGTTGCTTGGACGCTCGACATGCTGGTGTCAGTTTGGTGAATGATAGTATGACCACTTTCTCGAAGTGCTTGCAGAATGACGCCAGCACCAGTAAGTTGCTTTTGCAATTCCTATAAAGAAAAGTTTTTTTAAATCATTGTAATGAATTTGCCTGAATATAGGCCTAGTGATGTCCTCTGTAAGTGAAGGATTAAATTGCCAGAAAAGCACATTTTTAAAAAAAAATAATGTAGATCAATAGAAGATAAAAATAGATTAATTTTGAAACTAATTTCTTTAGCTCAAAAGTCCTGATTATTGAAATCACGCTTTCAGAGCAATTCAGAAACGATGCCTTGAAAAGTAGGACTTCGCAGTGCTATCGAAATTCAGAAATGATCTTGGCAATATCACATTTTCATCAATCACGATTCCATCAAGTTTGGATTTCCGTCTCATAAGCGTAATTCCAAAAAAAATCACGAGTACATTAGTTTGGATTTCGCTCCCAAATCAATTTTAAAATCAAAATTTTATCAAAACTAGTGCTTTTTGAATTCTCAATTCCGTGAAACCTTCAATTCTGGTTCCAAGATCCTCATTTTTGGGTCAAATAAGGTAGATTTGAAATAAATCTAGATTCTTTTTTGTAAGGGAAGTTTCTGAATGCAGTATAAACTATCGTTAAATTTATTTGGAACCTGTACTGTCAAACATTAAAACATTTGGCAAATAAATGTTTATTTTTTAAAATAAAATATGTTAAATTGTTAAATTTATTTGCAACTTATACTGTCAAACATTAAAACATTTGAAAAATAAATGTCTATTTTTTAAAATAAAATAAGTTAAATTGTTAAATTTATTTGCAACTTATACTGTCAAACATTAAAACATCTGGCAAATAAATGTTTATTTTTTAAAATAAAATATGTTAAATTGTTAAATTTATTTGCAACTTATGCTGTCAAACATTAAAACATTTGCCAAATAAATGTTTATTTTCTAAAATAAAATATGTTAAATTGTTAAATTTATTTGCAAATTATACTGTCAAACATTAAAACATTTGGCAAATAAATGTTTATTTTTTTAAAATAAAATATGTTAAATTGTTAACATTTATTTCGATGGCTTAATTCAGAAGTGACCAATATGCTATCTGATAACATGGCAAATTCACCACTTTTGAATTAAGCCATCGATTTGCAACTTATACTGTCAAACATTAAGGGGGCTGTCCACACTATCAACAAAATGCATGCTCCTATGAGAGTCTCCATGTTAATTACCGGTACAAATTAATCGATAATGGCTAAACAGAAATTGACGGGGTTTGATTTTTTATGAAGGACAATTAAATTTACTAAAAGTTGATGCATTCTTTTTTTGTAAATCTGCCCTGTGAGCTGTACAATTGGGCAAAATGTGGCAAAAAAATTAGCGGTATACTTTGAAATTCGATAAATAAATATAAAATGCACGTAATAACAAAA
>JAQIXP010002372.1:0-15277 GCA_034700285.1 Proteroiulus fuscus
TGACTATCCTTAGGAAAATTATTCCATTGTCTTATAGAACGTAAGAAGAAGGACCAATAATAAGCATCCGTTTTAGCACAAATTTCCTTTAGAGGATTAGAGTGAACATACCTACCTCTAGCGTTAGTAATAGGCTTATAAAATATCAGAAACCAAATTTAAATTACAGGGCAAATAAAACCTTTCAGACAAACCCATGCTTAAATCTTCCCTTCGAGATCGCAAAGATTCCCAATTTAGAGAATGCAGCATCTCGGTCACACTAGCGGTCCTTTGGTAATTACCTTTAACAAATCTAGCAGCTCTATGTTGTATCATTTCATTGGATTGTACATGGTTTATCTTGTATGCTTTAATTTGCGTTTCAAAAGCAGCTAGTCCGATTTAGTGTTAGCAAGCATACGTTTAAGTGTTAGCTTGTCTGCATCAAAGCCCTAGCTAACAAGCATTTCAAAGATTTAGGTTGTCCACATCGGAACTAGCTAAAATGCGTTTCTAAGTGTTAGCTGGTCAACATAAGAGCACAAGAAAATGCACAAACAGTGTGGCATTAAACACATGTAAAAACTCGTAGCTTGTCATGACTTGGCCCACGTCAATGATATCTAATGTGTGATTGTTAAATTGTTAACACCTTGTGGGGAGATAGGTAGATGAAAGTTCAAAAAACGAAGGTTTATTTGAATTAAAAAAAACAAAATTAGTCCTGCCTGTAAATGAGGTTTTGTATAACTATACAGATATGGGAATTTTATTTTTCTCACATTCAAAAATATAAATACTAGATAATATAAAATAAAGGATGAGTTTAAGGTTTATTATTTTACTTATTTTTATGGTGACTTGACCGAAAAGCCCAATTTTAGGGGGTGGTGTCATGAAAATGGGACTGTCATCGAGTCACTATGATGCTAATATTTTTTTAAGGGCATGTTTTGAATTTCAGCTAAAACATTCTTTACTCCCCATGTGGAGTAGAGATGGTCTGCAATTTGGAATTGGAATTTTTCGACTTACCTAAAGTTTTGCATGTCGGATTTATACTTCATTATTACTGCTTAATTTTCCCGAGTCCCAGAATTGTTTACTCTCCAAAGACGTGTTCACTGACTTTAAGTACCTTTAATAACTCCCAATATATATTAATGCTGATTTTCATTCCCTTAAAATTCACCTAATTCACTTAAAATTGAACAAATGTTCACTTATTCAGGGCTCCCATTTGTCCTAAAATTCCTTAAATTTTGTACAAATTTGCCAAATTTCTAAAATTGTCCTAAAATTTATGAAAAATGTTCAAAAAATCATAAAATTTCCTTAGAAATTTAAATAAATATCAAACGAACATGCATTTATATCGTGCAATGATATTAACATTTAAAATTGCCTGGCTTTGTAAATTTTTAAATTTTTTAAAAATTTCAGCTATCAGCGTGGGAGCTCTGCTTATTTAAAAAAATGATTCATTTTTCATTACACAACTCACAATTTGCTTAGTTCATTTGGCTGAACATTAGTAGATTTGTTAATGCCATAATAGCAACATTATACCTAAATAAGTTGATGCAAGTATGGAACTGTCACAAAATATGTCCATCAAAAAATGCACTCTCCCCACATGGCCAGCCATACATTATGTATACTTTGCCCCAGTTGTATGGTGTTATGGATCATTTGAATAGTGTGGATCAAAACCTTGTAGATCTTTGCAATGAAAGATGTTTGTATCAGACCTATCCATGTGATGAAGATGTTTTCAACGTTGCTCAGGAAATTATTTTAGAGAATGGTCTGAGAATGCTAACTAATGCATCTGAAGGTTCAACTTTGTATAAGGAATTCCAAGGATGGTTTCTTTTATTGGTTAATTAATTGTTGGTTACATAAGTGAACCAAATTGCAGTAACTGGTAACAATAAAAAATAATGTAGTTTGAAAATATTTGTGGGATACACTTTTGAGTATATAAGGGCCAAAAAGTCTGTTGGCAGACAAAACTATAGAATAAAATGACAAACAAAAAGAGCAGTAGATTAAGCAACAAATTATTTGCTCTTTTATTAAATTATTTTATTAGAATTTGTGTAGTGAGGGCTACTAAGGCTATACTTACTTGCAATTAAGAACAGCTGGTCCTCCATGCATAATTGTTTCCAATATGCAAATATGTACAAAAGAACCTATAAATAATTAATCACATATTAACCTATATATTCTTAAATTTTCTACACCTGAAAGCTAAAGAACACTAGCATATGTACTAGAAAATAAATACTTACATGGCAGATGTTATACAGAACGTTACTTACGAGGGGAGGTTGAGCACTGTATATCACAAAAATTTAAATTCACGTTTTAAACTGTTAACTAGTCGATATTATGACCCCCTACAGCAATTTTTCCGTCCAATGCCACATTCAGTGAATTTTAGGTGAATTTGAAAAATTCCACTTTGTGCCATTTTGAGTAAAAAACCATGCATTTAAGAAGCATTTGTTTGGATGTTGCAAAAATGTGTATAAGTACATGGTTTTTCCCATTCAAAATGGCACAAAGTTGAATTTTTCAAATTCACCTAAAATTCATTGAAAGTGGCATTGGATGGAACACTTGCCGCAGGGGGTCCTAATATCGACTAGTTAACAGTTTAAAACGTGAATTTTAAATTTTTGTGATGTACAGTGCTCAACCTCCCCTCGTTAGTATCTCAGTACAGCAGACGATATTAATGCTTATTTTTGGCAATCTCATGTCAATATAAAAGTAATGAATCTGGAAATATAAAATATAATAGATAAAGATATACATGTTTGATAATTCATAGAAATCTAGTACAGGCATACTTACATTAAAATACCTGCTGTTGGTCATATAAATTACATAATGTTTCTCCCAGTCAGTTTAGTGTATGATACATTTGAATTCTTTCCTGAATTCCTGGTATGTATCATAGGTTGTGGGAAGTTCTAGAGTATTTCCACAGGTATGGGCCGCTGGATGACGTTGTAAGCCTTTTCGTACATTAAATGTGATGTTTATGTTCTTGGCGATTAGCTGATCACGTAGTAGATCAGCGTAGTGATCAGCGTAGTAGAAAGTACAGATCAGATTCGTTCAATTCTCGGATGTATTTTTTAAAGGATATAGTACTGCAGGCTCAAATAGCATGGCATCAGGACATTGAATCATTTTTATAATTTTCCCAGCTGTTGGAGTTAATTGCTGGTATGTTAGCAGCAATCCTCCAATCTCTAGTCCTTGGCTCATTTTCTTCAAAATTGGTTGCCAGCATCTGATAACATACATGCATTGTTGCACTAATGCTTTGTGTGCCAATTCTTCAATAATCTGCACATTTCCTTTATTAACAGCCTTTCTACTGTGAGGCTTGAGGTTGGGGGGGGGTCAGTTTCAACACAAATTTCCTTACGTGCTGGCGGTAGAGTGCCAAGATTTCAGCTCCTCATCATCTGGAATCCAAGCTTTACGGTCGAGGACTGGCACAGGTAGCTGCAATTCACTTTCTTGCTCTGCTTCGTAGTAGGACTCCCAGTCCTATTCCTTCCAACAACTGGAAACTTCTGTTCTTTATTCACTTAATTAACTTAGTTCCCAAGTAAATGAGTCCCACTCAGGTACTTTGCATAAGCAAACTTTTATTTGCAGAGTTCCCTTCACCAATTCCAAAGTCTGGTACACAAGGATTCTTTTTAACAAAGCAACTGCATTCACACATAAACAAACTTAACCCAGTCCCACTGGTAACGAGTGTTACTTAAGGTAATCAGAACTTCTTAAAGTTAAACAAGAAACCAACCAGGATTTTGCCTGGCCACTTGTGACCAGGATTACAAAAAACCATGGGTTTATATAGCCCACAAAAGAAATTATCCAATTAGTAATACCCCTGGGAGGTAAACAAATCAACTAAATTAAGAATGCTGCTAATGAGCAAATCACTGCTCATTAGCATAAACAAACAATGCATTAAATTCCATGGCTTACTATGGCTTACGTAACTGGTTAGAACCAGTTACAGCCTTGCCTTTCTTGGGTTCAAACTTATAACCCGAGGTCAAAACCTCACACCATCCCTTTAACTGTCAGCTTCGTCCAGAAGCTGCAAAAACAATAAAAACAATTGCTTATTAATGCTCAAAGTAAATCAACACAATAATACAAGCACGTAGGGCTTCTGGAGAAAGCCGGGTAGACGTTAACTTTTTGTCTTCCTTGAATGTTTTTGCCAATGTGGATTTGTCGTCAACCCCAGTCTTCGGGTTCTTCATCCCGACCTCCGACACGTGGTTAAGTTCCCCTCTTGCGGTAGCCTACGGGATTATCACAGGCATCGAGCTGCAGCTCGCTCGGCAACCGTCGTCTCAGCATGGGTAAAATGAGTAGATGTTGTTTTTCGTTCATCAGGTCTTTAGGAACATTCCTGCTACTCTTCCATGTGAATGGTTTCAACCCAGTGCCGCGGATAGGGGTGAAACCATTTGCATGGAAGAGTACGTAAAATGGCGACGTTCCCTTCAGTGCAGCATAAGATATCCTGTAAATCTGGTTTTCCAGAACAGGGCAAGGGCCTTTTCCAGCTATCCACGTAGGACCCGGCTGGGTTTAGCAGCAAACACGGTTAAGACTTGGTGGGCAAAGTCAGCATGGATAACATATATGTCCGCTGTGATAATAACAATCCACAACAGGTGCATGTCCTTAGGTGTGTCATCCAATCAAACATGTGGCTGAGCTGATTCAAATGCATAGCAGGGCGTGGCTATCACCCAAGTTTTGTTGTTAAACAACTGGTTCTTGAACTTTTGATCCCAGCACCAACCGTTGTGGATGTGGTAGGTAATACTACGTACCGGGACACCCGGAAAAAACTGTATCAACATCCTACCCAAGATCGATGGAGTAACTAAGTGGATGCCCTTTTCTTCTTCATCATCCTCATTTCGTGGGTCTGTTGGATCTGGAACACATGGCGGCACTAGGTCTAACTGTTCCAGGCTTACCCGATATTACCCGCTCGCCACTGCATACGTCCTGTAATGTTTCTGACTTTCTGCATCATATTTGTATTTATCATCTAACAGCTTTAGGTCATCAAAAAACGAGGCCTGGGTTTCTGGGATTCCCACATCTAACAGTAGTTGACTACAAAGATCTCTTGGTCGAACTGGCTTCAGTGGCAGTTTAGAAGAAGCCATTATTGCAATGCATTAGTTAGTTCTTACTTCTGAGTTCTGGATGTTTAAAACAGATGAATACAGATGAACACCAGCAAGGACTATGTGTCTCACACGTACATACAGCTGGTTAACAATGGCATCGAACACATGGTTTTGTGCATGTGCAGATTTCACTTTGCACTTTTTCGTTTTGCACTATTTTTCGCTTTGCACTGATATTTTCGTTCTGCACTGGGTTTTTTTTAAAGAAACGCCGCATAAAATAGCATTGCATTGAGAATACCAATGCATCATTGTCTCTATTTATTAGGGCAAGGGCAAGAAAAGGCAAGTAAAACAAAATTAATTGTCATTTGTAACGTGCTTTTATGTCTCCCGCTGTTTTGATTGATGGTACAGTCCCACTGTATAGACCTTTCATCTGATGTTTGCTTGTCAGTCCCAGCTACATCTGTCCAGTGTTGAAAAATAAAATATTACATTTTCTTCTTTACCTTAGCAAGTGTTGGTGGCTGAATTTCAGGATGCATTTTCTGCATGGCATCTTGATAATAAACTAAGGCTTCATGATTGGTCTTGTAGTGAAGTCCCTTTTTCCGGGGGTTCTCAGTGATGGTAAAATACGATTTTTTGTACTCGTCTACTTCCCAAAGTCCTCCAGCTTGTTATTCTTCCTTGAATTAGTTCTCGGTTTCCTCTTCTTCCTCCGCCTAGGCAGCCTTTACAGGTTTTTCTATAATGGCTCGTCTAGGTGGTACGACTGTGGAGAATGGAGTCCGGGTATCTGGAAGAGAACAATCTCGTGCAAAATGGTTCGGGTTTCCACAACGGTAGCAGTTCCAATGGGTATCACGTTGACGCATCGCATCTTCCCAAGCATGCGGGCTTTGACAGCGGTCGGATTTACTAACCTTGATTTGGGGGAAAATACAGAGGAATTACCTTGCAGTTTTGTTTTGTCTTTATCCGTTGTTTTCGCAGGCATCTTGACTTTTGGTGCAGCTTCGGTTTCCTCAACCGGCTCAGACTTTTTGCTTGCAATTTCTGCTAAGGCCCGGGCCTCTTTCTAGGCTCGCCGCTCCAACTCTAGACCAGATTCCAATAATTCATCCAGCGTCTGCATACATGTAGCTCCTAGCTTTGCGTAGACGTCATGCAGTAGTCCATATTGGATGTACGTAACCAATTCAATCTCAGTAATGGCAGGGTTAACCTGGGTCCAAAGCCGGATTTTCTCGTTGGCGAAATCTTTGATTGTCTCACCTTCCTGCTGCATGCGTTGCATTGCATTTAACTGTCGGTCCGCAAGGTACGCCGGTGTTCAAAAATAACTGAGAAAGTCTTTTCTAATTATTCCAGCTTTCTCGATGGATGGCTGCGGCCGTCCGCATGTACCAGGTCATGGCCGTTTTTTGTAGGGTTTTATAAAAATGAGCCTTATGCTCATTATCATCCTAACCTTCCGCATCTGCAATGCACTAAAACATATTGATGTGGTCATCAGCATCAGTTGATCTATCATAGATAGGCATGAGCGGGTGGGGTTTCAAGGACACACTTGGCGGTCGTCCTCCCACTGCTCCGGGCAGGGGTCCAACTAGTGGCGGCGATGCCTGTTGTACCTGCTGCTGCTGAAGCTGCATCACGGTCATCATCGCGTTTAACAGCTGCACGATGTTATCAATCATCGCCGGTTTTGCTGACTGCGCCATGGTTCCACTGTCGGTTGTCAAGGATACAGAACTGTCCTGAAACTCGTCCAAAGTACTGCTTCGCAATTCAGGTTCACTCTGTTCCGATGTCTCGGCTCCTTGTCGATCAGTTTCTGAATCCAAGTCACTTCCACTTATCCGTAAACCCAATTGTTCAGCCTCCGCATGAAAAATCGTAGCGGAGGTTACTTCCTGTCCCAGACAAAATTACGGAAGAATCCGGGTCCATCCCATGTATCCAGGTATTCCTCACACGACTAACAAACTTTTGTGCTCTTGTTTTAACACCTACGGTCTCGATTCCAACAGGTTCAACGGTCCACAATCTTGGATCTCCAGAAGTACTTGGGGTGGACATCACCAGCGCCCTCTATTGCTGTGATTTGTCCTTTTTCATATGCCCCTTTTTGGGTGCCATAAGAAATCAAACAAACTGTTCTTACGGTTATCACTCACTAGTTTTCAATTCAATTCAACTCAGTACCCTACGATCATTCGGCATCATGTGTCTAATTGCAAGCTTGGTAATTGAAGCATTCTCATCCAAAAAGTAGTAGCACAATTCCCTGAAGCTATCTCCTCTGCGAACATAGTGTTGTACTGTCAGCATCAATTACAAGAGCTGAAGTGCAGTTTAAATGCTGAGGGTTGCTCTGTGGTACTGTGATAATGTCATTTCCAATTCTAGTTTCCACTTGTACACAGTCAGGAGCATTAGAACTTGTGCAAATATCTGCAAGCCCATCATCCAAATTTGAATTTTCATTGGGAACTAGTAAATTAGCAGTGCTGTTTGTTGATTGAGCTGCTAGTGTTGAACTTGTAGCACGCGTAGCATATGGATGTTCCAGTGCAATGTCAAACTTATCATCAAACATTAAAAAATCATCTTGCTCAAGATTGAACTCTGCTGTCATCTGATATAATTTAACATCTGGGAAATTTGTGCTTTGCTGATCAGATACTTCCATGGATACTTCATTACTTTCATCTTTTAACTTACTAAATAAGTAATACCTTATGACATGAAGTTTTGTCACCTCATACATTTCTGAAAGTGTGATGCCATCCTTAATTTCTGACTGCTTCAAGTCTTTCACATCAAATTAAAAGTCTTAGCAACTACCTTTAGGAGATTTTTCAGAAGGAAAGAATAATTGTAGGCATATTTCCAACAGGTCATCCTTTGTCTTAGATTTTTCAATCCACGTTCGCCGATTTCCTCCACCATTGTTGGTGTGAACTTGTTTATAACCATTAGATTTCTTGTAAAACTTCATCCAACCATCATGTGCAAGTATAGCAAGTAAAGTGTGCAAAGCAAATATACATTTTTTAGGGGTGACTGATGGTGTGGATACTTGTAATTGGTGACCAGAGGAAGTCGATGGCTTAAGTTTGGATGAGTTCAGGTTCTCTCTTAACTTCTCCAAAATTGGGTTACTTTTATCAGCAGTGCTGGCAATCTTGCAATGATGTCATAAAGCAATCCAATCTCCATACTGGGAGATAAGCTTTAAGGTCACAGTCTAGCATTACTTTCACAACACCAACATCAATCTGCAAATAATATCAAAAGTAATCTAAAAAAAACGGTACACATGTGGATTTCAGAAAGAAATTTGTTATTCATTAATTCCGATTGTCAATATTTATCTTTTAAAATCAATATTTTGATTTGTACAATTTTTCAAATGTTATACTCAATATATTGACTTTAAAGCTCACTAGTTCAACTTGAAATAGTTGAAATATTGAGTTTAAAAGTCGAAATATTACACATAAATACAAAATATTGACTTGCCAATTGAATTAAATTGAAGTTGCCAAATCAAGAAAACTATTTTTGTGCATGACCTTAATGCTCCTCCTTACAAATAATATAAGAAATGCTCAAGGTTTTTCAGACTTTTGACAGCATAAAATGAAATTTCTATATATTCAGAATTTGGCAATTTCTGCAATATTTTTGCAATGTGAGAACTTCCAGAACTGAAGTTCCTACATTGTTAAAAATACAGAAAAGTCCCCACTGAATGACACAGGATAGCCAGAAAATGCATCACAAAAACTGTAACTTCCAGAATTTTGTGGCTGAACAAATTCATTTTCTGCTTACTTTGGTGGTTCAGACTTTATCATATTTTTTTATTTTGCATGTATTACCATGCAAAACTGCATAGAGTTAACACTTATTGTGAAGCTTTATTTGTTAAAATATCTAGGGGCCAGGCAGGGAGATGGTCATTCATACCTGACCTGTATTTAAAAAATGCTTGCTGAAGCACAACTAATCTTCCATTGGGGCAAGTGAGTGCAAAATTTCAGAGTTAATAGGTTAAAATCTCTTAGCAGGTACCTTATCAGCTTGCATGCATTTGATTTTCTCATCGCCAACACATCTTGATGATAAAAATTGATAAATGGCTTTGAGGAACACGTGAATGAAGCTTGCAATTACACTTGATATGAAAAAACAAGCATGTCATTTATTGTAAGGGGCTTAGGACATCCCTAAATCACATGTAGTACTGAAAATTGTAATGACGCTCTAGTGTCTGGATTTATTACTAGTGACATTTACCACGTGAAACATCCTGACATATTTCCCATTATAAATTGTGGAAAACTAGCACATGATATATCCTGTGATACATCATATTAAACATCCTGATATATATCATGAGATAAGTTCATATGTCCCATATATAGTGTGAAATATTCTGACATACATCATGTGATAATTAATTATGCCGACATGTTTCACTTGATATTTATTTAAAAATATTTTACCATATGTCCCTTCAGAAGCTCCGTAAATTTTTACGTTCACCCCTAACTATTTTTTATTTCCATGCCTTCACTAAGCCTTCAAAAAGCTACCTTGTCTTACTTAGAAAATGGTTTGCATAGTGACGACCATTTTTGCACCTTTGGAAGAGGCTAAAATACCGTACCACGTGAATAACTTAGTCAAATTAGGGTTTGATTAGATTCCTAGCCATGTTAAAAATGCATTCTCTCTAAAACTCAGCTGCTGATTGCTAATGAAAGACAACATGCTGCCATCTAGTGGTCCAATGAAAATTATGCTTAGGCCAACTTTTTCTTGAGGACAGAGCACCTTTAAATTATATGGCATTGTTATGGTTAGATACCGCTCAAAAACTCAAAAAGCACATTTAATAAAATCTAAGCGTACTCATATATACCTTCAGAGTTTCCAAATGAGACAATCTGAGTTTGTTTTAGGAAAGGCATTTTGCAATTAGGACAGTTTTTCAGAATGTGATGTGTGTAATTTGTAATTACAAATGAGTTTTTTGCTTTGCTGAATAAGCAAATCCTATGACAAAGCAAACAATGTATCATTTATTTGGAGTGATCTTCAGCATATAATGTAGACCCTCTTTTAATTTTTTCAAGTATCCCTCTTGATTTTTAATCCAAGATTTAAGATTCTCCTGAACTTTTTCCCATACTTTGCAGATTTTTCTGCAGCATCAATCTCTTGATCAAACTTCATGTAATCATGTTTACCAATGATGTGACAAATCCACCCACTAACCCTGTCACGTTTCCTTTGTAAAACCCTGTGTACAGGGTGAGTTTGGAGCACCATCTCACAACATATTTATTTAGCCCTAAATATTGTATCAGCCAAAATCTTTTGATTGGACTTCGACAGACTATAAACCTAATCTAATATTCTCAACTTTTCACCTGTCATTATGTCATAACTAGTAAGTTGCTAATTTAGGTGTTAAAGTTGTAATGAACCCATTTTTCCCTTGAAAATGTTGTGGTAGCTCGAAATTTAGCCCACTGCCAATGCATGCATCTAATATTTTTAATATTCCATGGCCTTTCAAAACATACAGCACAATATTTTTTGTCTACATACAATTTACAGTTAATTGAATTTATTCTGTCTTTTCATGGGCATCTGGATAGGTACTCCATGGTGGGCTCACCATACCTATTTTACAATTGCAATTGATGAATTTAATTTGCATTGAGACAAGGGGCTGCATTGGCTAGGGGTGTTCCCCTGTCCGTTTTTTAAAACCTACAATCCCAGAAGCCATGCCTATATTTTTGACAATTGTAACACTGTTCTTGGGATTGACAATCTTGAGATAAATGGCCTTGCTTCCCTCATTTAAAGCACTTTCCCTGTCCCTGGGTTTGTTGATTAACTCCTCCTGTATTAAATGATACTCGTTGGGGAAGTGGATAGCTCTTTGAGGGTGTTTGTAAGTTTAGCTTCAGTTTGAACTAATCTTGTTAAGATGGCATTCAATTCCCCAGCCTCACTATCCTTTATTCTCCTAATCCTAAAAATATTGGTTTCAGAAAACTTTTCATTTTCAGTTTCTTGCACAGCATATTCAATTGCCAATTTAATTGTTGCAGGAACTCGAGACCTAACTCAGTGCCAAATTGGGTCCTTAAGACCAGCAGAGAATAAATCATCATCTATACTTTGCAAACAAGCTGCAAAATCTCATGGATCCTTACCTGAATTCTGGGTACATGCATTAAGTTGTCTTAATTGCACCACTGGATGTATGTAATGGACGCACGTAATGCATCCTTAACCTGCTTATAATCAGTAATGTTGACCACCAGAGCATTTGAAATATATTGACCTGCTGGACCTGTCACACGATACCTAGCTACCCTTAATTTAGTGACATCATCTCAATGTCCAAGGATTGCTACATTTTCTAATAGAGAAAAAAAAGTTTTTAATGGATAATGTTTTATCTGCTTGGTAAAATGGTATATTTGGCTGTAGCCCTGCATAAGTGGGACTGGCATGGACAACTACAGGAGGGTTGGGTTGGCTGATGTCACATGTTGTGGTGTTGAAGATACCACCCCAGTTGTGGTATTTAAGATACCACCCCAGTTGTGGTATTTGCAGTAATTCCAGGTAAAGTATTAAAACTACTAGTGGCCAATTTTAAGAGTAACACTACATTTACACCACAGTAGGTCAGCACCATGGTGCGCTGTGACACCATGTTTGCAGCCACTCGCAGCACAGCACAAGCAAGTTATTGTTGATACATTATTGACACGTTATCGCACGACTAGTTGCAATAGTTATGATACATAAATTGAAGTGCCATAACCCTGGATTATGATTGGTGCCATTTGTTAAATGAATAAACTGAATTAACATAATGTTATAACATTAATGCATTATGAGTAAAGTTTATGATATTGAAACACAATGAATATGGATATTATAGAAGATGTTGAGGCCGACATAGACATATTGCTCCTGATTAGTCTGAGAAGGCAGTATAGAATGTGCAGAAATAATCGATGGTTTTGGGTGAAGGATATTTCACATGTCACCAGCAACTAGGTGATTTGCACAACTTGATTCAGGAAATGCGACTTGGTGACATTGACGGCCATTTCAACTACTTTAGAATGTGTAAAGAAAGAGTGGACAAGGTCCTAAATATAGTTGGACCTTATATGTTGGTGAATAAAAGGAATACTAAAGTAGACTATATAAGTGCAGCAGAACAGTTTTGTATGACATTGCACTTTCTTGCTACCGGGATTCATTTAAGACTCAGTTTTGCATACAGATGCAGTGCTCCATCTGTCTGTAACATTATTCATAAAACTACTAGAGCACTTTAGAATGCGCTCTCACCAATTTACCTTATAAAACAAACTACAGAAGATTGGAAAGTTTCAGAAGAGAAATTCAGGGACAGGTGACATTTCCCCCATTGCTGTGAAACTGTTGATGGAAAAATAGTGAGAATTAAATGCCCTCCCAATTTGGGTTCAAAATTCTTCTGCTACAAGAAATTCTTCGCCATCATACTACTTGCTGTAGCTGATGCACCTGTTGATGTTAATTTTAGTGGTTATGGAACACAACATAATAGTGGAACATTTTCCAATACCCCTCTTGGGTGAGACCTGGAACGTGGAAATGTGCCATTTCCCTGCCCATCAAACATGGTTGCATGTAGAAGATAGACGATTTTTAACTATCGATTAGCAAGAGCTCGGATGGTGGTTGAATGTACCTTTGGTATAATGGTTGCTTGCTGGAGAATTTTCCATAGGATGATTAAATTATAACATGATAACGTTGACTTTATCATACTAGCCACTTGTGTGCTACATAACTTCTTAAGGAAAGAGGATATGGCTAATGTACACAACCTGCATCAATACTGTCCTCCAGGGGATATGGATCACTACAATAAATATAGTGAATTAGACGTTACTGGTCATTGCAGAGCTGAATTGCCAGGAGTAGACCTTGTGTCAGACATAACACGATTTGGATCTAACAATTATTCATGTGGAGTTGCAAATGTACACAACAACTTTATGAAATACTTCATTTCTGAAGCTGGAAAAGTTTCATTACAGGAGAAAGCAGTGAAACAATACATGGCCACATGAGAAAGGAAGTTTCTATACCTTTTATTGTAAAAATGTATGCAAAATGTATTCATTAAGTGACATTGGTAACCTTCTTTCTTAGAATAGTTAACATTTAAATTTGTACATTAGTTTTTTCTCCTGTGGAATTTCCTTAAAATGTGGCAACAAACTTAATATAAATGCCATATCTGGATCAGAGGCTGAGGGGCCTGGAATTCTTGCTGCACTGCTTTATTGCTTCCAGCATCCCCTTCTCAAAATTGACAGGTTGCTTTCATTTGCCTACAAATGGTATTATTAAATTACAATTAGGCCTACTTAATATGTGTGTGTTGACTTTCATTAATAATGAGTATGTTCCAGGTGCAGTTACAGGAAGCTGCAGATAAATATTGTATGTGTTTATTGTACATGTTTTGTGCATAATGGGCAGCATTAAAATAGTAATGGCATCACAGGCAACGTATTTACTCAAAAACTATCAAACAGTTGTCAAAATTCACCATGATGCTTGCATCGTTTGTAGGGGGGGCGTTCAACCACCCATTAAACCATGCCTGGTATGTTTATTATTTTGTAAACATTGTAATGTGGCAAACACATGTTAACAAGTACATATTTTTGCGGCTGGTGGTGTTCACATATTCCATGATGTCAATTTAGGTGTGGAATTAGTAGTGATGCCACTGCTCGCATTGCTTTCATTGCTAGCACTGTGGTGCATGTCTGAAGTTCTTGATGCACCTGACAATTCACAGGATGTTGGTACAGTAATGACTTGTATATTTTCTTAAGTACCATCAGCTAATACATTGACAGGTTGCCAACTTTTATTTGATTCCACCAAATCATCACCATCAGGAAGATTAGGAGTCACTTGTGCAAGCTGTACTGGTGGGTTCCTGGGAGCCATACACCTTGGCAATTATTATACAATCAATGGCTGTCAAAGAATAGATGGTACTGTACTCCTACAAGAACATGTGTACTAAATACATACTTTCTGGGCCTGATAACTCAATCTTAAAATAATAAATACAGGTTCAACTCTCATGTTGATTAAGATTGAGAATCCTCTGTAGAACTTCCACTAGGTGGATTTTTCTTCGATAATTCCACTTATTTATCACGGTATATCTTAAAACTGACTTTGCATTCCTCACCTGAAAGGTAGCAAATGTATTATTTCTAGATGTTTTCATGGTGTTGTCATACAGGTTTAGGTTGGATGGAATCAAGCTAGTTAGTTGAAAACAAAGGTTTATTTCCATAAACACAAGACGAAAAAAACATCGTGGCATACACTTCTGAAATCATTGAAGCGAGTGACAAACTATCAGCTGTTTGTCAGTGTATTGTGCATGTGTCATATTCAAAATTAGTTGCGCAGATTCGCCACTAGATGGTGCCAAGCATGCACACAAACACACTCGCAAATGCGCTGGGGGAAACATTGCACGGGCACGCAACTCGCGCGGTTTTGGGCATCAATCCCCAACACTCCCCCATAATATCCAAAATCCGAAACACTTCGAGTTGTCTTGGCTAGACACTCTGCTAGGCACTTCGCTGGATGTCCGGATCCCCAACATCTGCTTCATCTTTTGGAGTTTCTCTGCTGGCAGGTCTTTGGTAATTACATCCGCAATCTGGTCCTCGGTTGGGATGTACTGCACGGTGATCTTCTTCTCTGCTACCAGCTGATGGACGAAGTGATATCGCATCTCGATGTGCTTCGACCGCTCGTGGAACTCCGGGTAGCCAATCAGTTTGATGGCACTCTGGTTGTCGACAAATAATGTCGGCATCGCCTCAATTCAATTCAATTCAACTCAGTACCCTACAGGCAGCAAATAATTGCCATATGGTAGGGGGGTGATCCCACTATCAGGAGAATTCTCCTACGTCAGCTGAGATTTTAAACATCATTGTTAA
>JAQIXP010002373.1:0-15277 GCA_034700285.1 Proteroiulus fuscus
TTGGGAATGGAAAACATTAATTTGGTCAGAGAAAATGTTAATTTGGGAATGGAAAACATTAATTTGGTCAGGGAAATGTTAATTTGGGAATGGAAAACATTAATTTGGGAATGGAAAACCTTAATTTGGGAATGGAAAACATTAAATTGGGAATGGAAAACATTAATTTGGTCAGAGAAAATGTTAATTTGGGAATGGAAAACATTAATTTGGGAATGGCAAACATTAATTTGGGAATGGAAAATGTTAATTTGGGAATGGAAAACATTAATTTGGGAATGGAAAACATTAATTTGGTCAGAGAAAATGTTACTTATGCCCAGAGGCGCAGCGAAGGGGGGTTCTGTGGGTTCAATCTTACCCCCCCATGACCAACATTTTGCCTATGAAAACACCCTCTTTTTTAAAAAGAAATCGCCAAAATGTGGGGATGTTCGCCCTCAACCCCCATCCTCCCTTCCCCCCCCCCCCGCCTCTCATTTGTAACTCCTGGTTGCGCCACTGCTTTTGTCATGAAAATTTTGATTTAGTCAGTGAGAATGTTAACTTGTTCAGGGAAAATGTCAATGTAGTCAAGGAAAATGTTAATTCAATAATTGAAATTGATGATTTAGTCAGAGAAACGTTAATTTGGTTATGAAAAACGTTAATCTGTTAAGTCTGTTTGATTTTGTCTGTAAAATTTTTCAAAAAAATGTGCTATCTCAATTTTGTCGTAAATCCTGTTATATTGTATATCAATTTTCCAGTTTAGTATTTTACTTTAATCAAAATTACTTAAATAACTTCTGGTCAGAGAGGAAATCGGCAAAGTTAGGGAATTTTGTTTTCAAACTACAATTAAACATGTGGTTTCCAATGATGTATGGGAGGCCATTATTGCCAATACATTTATCGTATGGCGCGCCATTCAAACACTATGACATGTGCAAACCAAGTTCAAACCAGAATACTGAATTTGCAAATTCTATTGCAAAACTAATGCAAATTAATTAACTTATGAAATAATTAGTGGTAGGCCCCTATTTAAACATAAACAAAATTCGCACAGAAACTCAGGGTACCATCGCCATCTAGTGATGCAATTTTCTTTTTTTTACTGTAGAATATGCAACCAATTTTCTGGTATAAAATCCATTTTACCAATGCATTTTTCTATAATTTCAAATATAAACTGGTTACCTTTTTGCCAAGGAATAATTCCTGAATTCATGAGTAACGATTTCACAAACTTCCATGCGATCGGTGAGCACCGATGACGTCACGTTTATTCGAATGTTGGATATTCCAAGTGTTATTTTACTGAGTGTCCCTTTGCAATGTTTTCAAATTCACTTCAGTCTTATGTTGCGAGAAAACGCATCGCCATAGCACATGTTGTTGCACAATGTGTTGCTAAAGCCCGCAATTATTGCAACGGCTGCCGCCTCTCACCACGGTGAGCAACCGGACAGAAAAAGCGGCTAAAAACCGCACCCGAAAAGCACCAGATTCAAAGTTGTGTTGCATGAGAAGCACTAGGCTGTGAGAATGATTGAAAAAGGGCGGAGGGAGGAGGCGGCCATTTTGAAAAGGGGCAGAGGGAGGCTGGGAGGTCAGCGAATCAAGGTGACCCCCCGGGAAAGTTTGGGATTTTATAGATTCCAGGAGTCCTGCATTTTGGCAAGTTGGCCTGCATTTCCAGTGTTTTGCCAAATGTTTCAAAAATGTCATTCATTTCTGTGAAATTTTTTTTTTTTAAAAATTGAATAAGGTTTTAGTGTATCACTAATTAAAAGTTGGGGTCAATTTTTCCTTTTTTTTGAAAACTGTACTTTTGGGATTTTGTGTTACATATACATATTCATTTAGATTACCAATGTTAACTGGCGTTTTTTTGGTAAAGCCCCCCCCTCTTCCTCACGAAAGCTAGAAACTTCTAATAGTAAAGCAAACTACATTAAAAATTATAATTTGAAGAAAAAAAATTGAATATTTTTGGAAATAATTCTTATATTGTGCATATTTTTATGAAAAATTACTATACGATTTTTAGTATATTTGAGAAAAGTTTCTATAATTCTATATTTCTGGAAATAATTCCTATAATGTTCTTGCATATTTTTTTTGAAAAATTCTTATACGATTTTTATTATAGTTGAGAAAAAATTTTTCTAAAATCCAATATTTTTGGAAATAATTCCTATAATGTTCTTGCATTTTTTTCTTTAAAAACTTTCTATACGATTTTTATTATAATTGAGAAAAGTTTCTATAATATTCTTACATTTTTGGAAATATTTCCTATAATGTTCTGGCATTTTTTGTAGAAAAATTCCTATAGGATTATGTTATATTTGAGAAAAATAGTTTCTATAATCGTATATTTTTGGAAATAATTTCTATTTATGAAAAACTTCCGATACGATTTCTATTATATTTGAAAAAAAAATAGTATCTGCAATATTCTCGTATTTTTGGAAATAATTCCTATACTGTAATGTTCTTGTAACATTTTCATATTTATGCAATTATTTCCTATAATGTTTATATAGTTTTTTGGGAAAAATTTTTATGATATTCCTGTTTTTTTGGGGTTCATTTATTTATTTATTTAAAAAAAAATTGATGATAATCCTAAAGTTTAATTTAAAAAAAAAAAAAAATTCCAATAATATTTCTATACTATTGGTAAAAATTACTTTATTTTTGGAATGAATTTTTCCTGTGTTTTGGGCAAAAATTCCCTTAATATCCCTATATTTTTTAGAAAAATCCCCTTAATACTCCAATATTTTTAGAAAAAAAAACCCCATTTTTATATTTATGGAATTAATTCCTATAATGTTTATGAGGTTTTGGGGAAACATTTTTATGATATTCCTATAATTTTTTTAGACAAAACTTTTATAATATTTCTATATTGTTTGAAAAGAAATTTCTAAAATGTTCATTTAAATTCATATAATATTTCTATACTATAAGTAAAAATTACTTTATTTTTGGAACGAAATTTTGGGCAAAAATTCCCTTAATACTCCAATATTTTAAAAAATAATTCCCTTACAAGTACTGCTCCAATATTTCTAAAAAAAAAATTCCCTTAATACCTCTATAATTTTAGAGAAAACGTTCATTTTGCAATCGTACATAGAAGCAAGGGGGGCTGACCCTTTGCGGCTCCCCCCTCCTTACCTAGTTTTGAATCGAAATACTTTGCTTTATGCACTAGAGATATAGGGAAAATTAACATGGACATTTTTTATTTTGCCCCTTCCTCCCCCTTCGTCTTCTCCATTCCCATTAAAGGGGGGGGGGAGGGGGCATGATGACCCCCCTTCCCTGTCGAGTTCTTCGACCAGTTACCAAACTGGCTTGACTACCAGTCTCAATCCAGTCAATAAAAACGTCATCCTAGCTGCTAATTAAACTATGAAATTAAAGTATTTTATGCAAGCATCAAAAAGTAATGGTTATTCGTGCTTGTAAAAGTCGTGCCACGTAAATTAAGGGATTAAGACTTTATGAGTGACCCTTGTAAGGTTAAGGGGAAAGGGTACATTCTTTAGTTAAGCTTTCGCGTTAACTTTGACTTTTTTTTAAAAAAATAATAATAATAATAACATAGAAATTATCCCCCTAATATTATTGTTTTTTTTTAAAAAAATAGGCTTTTTTTCAGAAATAGTTTTTTTTTTCAGAAATAGTTTTTTTTTCAGAAAGTTTTTTTTTCAGAAATAGTTTTTTTTTTTCAGAAATAGTTTTTTTTTCCAGAAATAGTTTTTTTTTCAGAAATAGTTTTTTTTTTCAGAAATAGTTTTTTTTTCAGAAATAGTTTTTTTTCAGAAAGTTTTTTTTTCAGAAATAACTTTTGTTCAGAAAGTTTTTTTTCAGAAATAGTTTTTTTTTTCAGAAAGTTTTTTTTTCAGAAAAAGTTTTTTATTTAGAAATAGGTATTTTTTAAAAAATATTATTGTTTATAAATATATATTTTTAAAAATAGTTTTTTTAGAAATATTTTCTTTTAGAAAGTTTTTGTTTAGAAATAAGTTTTTAATTCAGAAATATTTTTTTTTGTCAAAAATAAAAACTTTTTTTCAGAAATAAAAAGATTTGTTTTATGGTGTTTAAAACTAAACTAGAAAAATCTTATTTCCAAAATGACTTAAACAGGTGATAGTTTTATGTATGACATTTTAAATTTGTGAAAATTGAATATTTTTTGACAAAAAAATGTTGCATTTGTTGAAAAAGTCAGGAAAAAAGGAAAGTCAAGGAAGTTGTTTGGCAACATTTTTGCATGTAAAAAGGTAATACTTTCAAGGAATTATTCTCAAAATAGTTCAAAACTTTTTTAAAAAATCGAAAAAGAATTTTACAGTGATTTTAAAATAAATTATTTACAAAAGTAAATCATATCAGGTGATTTTTTTTTCTAAATATAGGCCTACGAGTATAGTGCAATTTCCTGGAATTTTTCAAGTGACCTAGTTCAAATTTACGGAAATTGTCAATATATTTGAATGAAATACAAAATAATACCATATACATAAGGTAGTAATGACAAACTAGACTCCGATTTTCAAAAATTCTTGTAAATTTTTTTCTAGAAACATGATTTGTAATTTAAAATTGTCAAAATAAGCAAATTATGGCAGATTGAAATGTCAAGGAAAATCTGGTAACGTTGGAGCGTGAATTTATTTGATTTATTTTATTGAAATTTTATTCAAAAAAATTAAAAATAAAAGTACAGTAATTTGGGTTTTTAGGATATTTTTTTTGAATGAATGGGATTTTCAGGATTAATTTTTTGTCAATTTTCGATTAATATAATTATTTTTCTGCTTAAATAATAATAATAATCCTGAGCAATTTTACTTTGACAGTAAATTTATTGCAATGTATATGCATATAAGAAGGTATTTCCTGAAGAATTGATAAATTATAAATTGAACTCTAATTTTCATAAAATGAAATATTACATTCACCCTAAATTATAATCTCATTAGTTTTTTTTCCCAAAAATTCGGTTAATTTAAAATACCCTCTGAAAGGGCAAAGAGTTGTCATTAATTTTAGTTTTTGATTCAAAAAATCAAAACTTGTTTTCCTAAAGTGTATTGTTTTAATGAAATAATTTATGATTTTTTATTTTATTTTTATAATAACTTAATGTTTGCAAAATGTGAATTATTTTAATTGCCCGACTTGGCATTTTCCATTTTGCCTGACTTTCCCTGACCATATTTTTGTTTTGCATAACATTGTCTGACCATTTTGCTTTTTGCCAAACTTTGTCTGACCCTTTTTATTTTTGTCTAACTTTGCCTGTTAATTTTTCTTTTTGCCTAACTTTGTTTGACCAATTTTCTTATTGTCTAACTATGCCTGACCATTTTTTGCCCAACTTTGTCTGACTTATTTCTTGCATGATTGAACATTTTTTTTTCTTTTTGCTAAACTTTTCCTGACCATTTTTTGTGTGCAAAAGTTTGCTTTCAAGACCACTTTATTTAGGGTAACTTTGTCTGAGCACATTTCTATTTGATAAACTCTGCCTGACTATTTTTTTTGTTTTTCCTAACTTTTCCTGACCATATTTCCTTTTGCCTATCTGTGCTTGACCTTTTTTCTTTTTACCAAACTTTGTCTGACCATTTTCTCTTTGCCTAACTTATGTTTGACCATTTTTCTTGTTTCCCAACTTTATTTGACCATTTTTCTTTTTTGACTAACAATGTCTGACCATTTTTTACCTAACTTTGTTAGACCACTTCTTTTCATAACTTTAACTGACTTGTTTGACCATTTTTCTTTTTTGACTAACAATGTCTGACCATTTTTTGCCTAACTTTTTGACCACTTTTCATAACGTTGACTGACTTGTTTGGCCATTTATTTTTTGACTAACAATGTCTGACCATTTTCTGTCCGACTTTGTTTGACCACTTCTTTTCATAACTTTGACTGACTTGTTTGACCATTTTCTTTTTTGACTAACAATGTCTGACCATTTTCTGCCCAACTTTGTTTGACCACTTTTCATAACTTTGACTGACTTGTTTGGCCATTTTTCTTTTTTGACTAACAATGTCTGACCATTTGTTTCCTAACTTTGTTTGACCATTTTTTTTTCACAACTTTAACTGCCCTGTTTTATTTTTGCCTAACATTGTCTGACTTTGTAGATCAGACAGTGGCTATCCTACAAGTGAAACTATTACTGATTCTACAAAGTATTTTCCAATGCATGTATCTAAAAATAGATGTCAGTATAGATTTGAGTATTTAAAGTGTTTGGTTCAATGACTTCTAAGTAAAAGCCCTTTAAGGGATCCCCTGACGTCACCTTAGTCGTGAGAATACACCAGGGGGTGTTGTTCGTTCTGCTATTGTTTCATCATAAAAGAGTCCTTTGAAGTTGATACTGCATTCTTTTACCCCTTTTCTCCCCTACAACGGCTCCATTTTCTTTGGCACCACCAGGAGCGCCACGACTCAACTGATGGGAAAACTATTTCTTCTTCATATATTTTGTTGGCTTCTGAATGTAAATACTTGTTGCTTAATCACTTGTCTTTGTTCCCCCAGAAAACTAAGGGGGGTCCAAGGCAAGATTTTAAAGGGTTGCAATTGGTAATGGGACATGGTGGGTCCATCGGGGGGTCCTCCAAGCACCATAATATAACTATATAAATATTTTTACTTTTTTTAATTTATTAACTTTTTTATATCAGCGGTCACAGAAATTCTATTAAAATCATATAATTCTGGAATGAAAATCATTCTATAAAATTATAATAATATGATACAAATATTATTAATATTTTATGAGAAATTTATTACTCCCAACATAAGAAGCAAACATTTGAGCATGAAACATGATATTTATAAATAAGGCACTTGCGAAATAATGACAGTAATTTATGGGTTGCCTTAGATTAAGTGATCATAAATTACTGTCAAAAAAATTGTCATTTTATTTAAGAAACGTGAGTGTATTTCAATTGGACCAGGTATCGATCTTGTTATCCAATGTAGTTTTGCTCTATAGATTTACAGAAAGTTTAATGAGCGACCCTTGGGCGTTTATGGGTATTTTCCAGGGAGAGGCAGGGAGGGAGAAAGCAAACAGTTTCATTGGTTGGTTATTATTAGTGTTTGCAATGCTATCATAAACGATAGACTGCAGGGCTATAGGATATGGGATCATAAAGTACTGTCAGATTTTTTTTCTGTTATAGTTATGCATTTTTAAATTTTAGGACAACATTGATGTAACACTATCCAAATATACACAATGTTTCAACTGCAAATTTTCCTACTTTTAACTTGATTTCATTAATATTAATGGACTGCCTCTATCCTTAATATTGATGAGTTGCCCTATATACTTAACATCTATGGGCGGCCCCATTATCCTACGTATTTATGGGCGGCCCTCTAACCTTAATATTTATAAGCTACCCTTTATCCTTAATATTTATGAGCTGCCCTTTATCCTTATTTAATATTAATGGGCTGCACACTATCCTTACTATTTATGGGCTGCCCTCTATCCTTAATATTTATGGGCTGCCCTCTACCTTTAACATGTATGTGCAGCCAGCTATCCTTAATTTTTATGGGCTTCCCTCTATCCCTTAATATTTTTATGGGCTTTCCTCTATCCTTAATGTTTATGTGCTGCCCTCTATCCTTAGTATTTATGGGTGGCCCTCTATCCTTAATATTAATGGGTTGCCCTCTATCTAAAATGTTTATGAGCTGCCATCTGTCATTAGTATTTATGGGTGGCCCTCTATCCTTAATAATAATGGGTTGCCCTCTATCTATAATGTTTATGAGCTGCCCTATATCCTTAATATTTGTGCTGCCATGTATCCTTAGTTTTTATGGGCTGCCCTTTATCCCTAATATTGATGGGCTGCCCTCAGTCCTTACTGTTTATGTGCTGCCATCTATCATTAGTATTTATGGGCTTCATTCTAGTATTAGTAATATTATTGGGCTTCCTTCTGTCCTTAAATTTTATGGACTGCCCTCTAGACTTGCAAATAAGTATTTATGGGCGGCCCTCTATCTTTACTTCTTTGGGCTAACCCTACATCCTTAATATTTATGGGTTGCCCGCTTACTCACGAAATTCTGGTGACGTAACCATAATTGCATTTGACTATAGGGACCATAGGGTATGGGATCATAAAGTACTGTTTGATAGGCTAGATGTCTTATTGCAAAATTTTGTGAAATGAAAATATTGTTTTAAAAAATTAGTTTTATAAATGTTAAAAATTTCTGGTGTTTTCTGAATTTATCTGCATTGCATCTGTGAAACTTCTGTTTTTGACTTGAAATTCATAAAGGGATCATAAAGTACTGTCTCATAATCCAAATTTTTTTTTTCTTAAAAATTTCTGATAATTTACTGTATTTCTCTGCATTGCTTTCATGAAATTGCCTTTTTAATTTTGGGGTTAATATTATCAATAAATTAAGTCTTGTCACATCCGGTATCAATGCACAATTATTATTCTGTTCTGAAAGTTGACGAAAAATGCCATTTTTTTGTGCAAAAATTCGTATGCTTTCATGTGTGACCAAAAACATTGGCTCCATGGGGGAGGGACATTTGGGTTGGACATTAATGAGGTGCAATGTGATCTAGGCGCTCAATTGAACCCACGTTCCACACCTGTTTTAATAGGATTACTATTCCCGGAAGTGAATGACAACCCCTTCTGCTACATTGACCTTTTGCAAACTACCCCGCCATTCTCAAGTGACGTCATAGTCCATTGCACTTGACATTTTTATTCGCCATGTTCTATGGGACGAGGGGGACTTTGTTGGAAAATTACCACTTGCCTTGACCAAGTTTGAAATTGCTCGGGAAAATAAGGCCATCTAGTGAGCGATACGGGAAACATTTCAAGTTGGCAAAAAATGTATTGATACTTGGGATTTTAAGGAAAATAGAGAGGGATTTCACGTGACGTCACTTGCGACCTCATTGTCCATTTGTGGTAGCATTTTGTACCCAATTTTCCACCTTATTTGACCATATTTGGGAAGTCAATGCCCATATATGTATGTGGGCGGAGCTATGACAATTTTTGACGTAGTAAATCTAGAGGTATTTAGCAAAATTTTCATCAAAATGTAGAAATCTTATAGGAATTTTCACAAAAATGTAAAATCTTAGAAATTTTCACCAAAATGTAGAAATCTTATTGGAATTTTCACCAAAATGTAAACATTTTATAGAAATTTTCACCAAAATGCAGAAATCTTATAGGAATTTTCATCAAAATGTAGAAATCTTTTAGGAATTTTTCTCCAAAATGTAGAAATCTTATAGAAATATTTCACCAAAATGAAGAAATCTTATAGAAATATTTCACTAAAGTGTAGAAATCTTATAGGAATTTTTCACAAAAATGTAGAAATCTTATAGAAATTTTCACAAAAATGCAGAAATCTTATAGAAATTTTGTCACCAATATGTACACATCTTATAGGAATTTTTCTCCAAAATGCAGAAACCTAATAGAAATATTTCACCAAAGTGTAGAAATTCTATAGGATTTTTTCTCCAAAATGCTGAAATCTAATAGAAATATTTCACCAAAGTGTAGAAATCTTACAGAAATATTTCACCAAAGTGTAGAAATCTTACAGAAATATTTCACCAAAATGTAGAAATCTTATAGGATTTTTTCTCCAAAATGCAGAAATCTAATAGAAATATTTCACCAAAGTGTAGAAATTCTATAGGATTTTTTCTCCAAAATGTAGCAATCTTATAGTAATTTTTCACCAAAATGTAGAAATCTTATAGGAATTTTTCACTAAACTGTAGAAATCTAACAGAAATATTTCACCAAAATGTAGAAATTTATAGGAATTTTTCTCTACAATGCAAAAATCTTATAGGAATTTTTCACCAAAGTGTAGAAATCTTACAGGAATTTTTCACAAATGTTACTTTTTCAAAAGAATATGGATAGGACATCTGTAAGCCCTTCATATTGGGACACATAGTTACTTGCTGAAGTTTGCGACGACCTCTGTTGACAGGTTCTATTACTAAACGAAATTTCCCAGCCAACAAATTCAAAGGGCGCTTTCCTTTATTCATCATTTTGTTGAATGAAAAACTTAAAAGCGCAGAATTGTAAACTATTTCATTCATGCACTGATGGTGCATTTAAAAATGTCATTCTGCAATTTAGTTTAGTAACTGAATATGCCTACAGAGGACATTGCATCATCAGTTAGGTTTACAAAATATTAGCCCCAAAAAAATATGCAAATATTTATTTGACTACAGGAAATAGCTTCAATGGATTATTTTTATATCGTCTGTAGGCCTGTTGTATTACTTATTTGCTTACAAATAAACAAGAAAAAAATATGGCGGCGGAATTTGCATAAATAATAGGCGAGACGGTCTTAAATTGAACGTAAATTGGAATAACCGGATTTGCCATGTAAAATGCCGCCCAATTTACGATATCGGTTTATATAAAAACAAAACATTAATAAAAAACAAGGTCGTTTTATGAGGTCAAACTGGTTCATTACTGAAATCCAAAATGAAAGAACAGGTCAGAAAAACAATGTTGACAAGCCCCAAAATTTAAATTTTAAATGAAACAATAAAAATTTATGGGAATTAATAGTATAATTAAAATGCTACTGTCATCAGTTCTCTCTTCAAATTCATTTATATAGCCTAGACTGCCTACTTATTGGACTAATTATTAGAAATAGCCTATATGGGCTGTCCGCTTATTGGAAATTGCTCATTAAATAATATACGATGGGTATAGGGGTGCAACACCCCCCACTATTTCTGAAAAAAATGAATTTTTGTCAGCAAATTTTGACAATTTATCTGAAATTTTAACAATTTATGTGAGATTTTGACAATTTTCCTGAGATTTTGACAATTTTATCTATAAATTTTGACAATGTGGGAAATTTTGACAATTTTGTTATTTACATTTTGACAGTATGTGTGTCGCTATTGGTAGATTTTTAATTTTACCCACCCTGCTATTAAATTTTAAGAATTTTCTCTGCAAATTTGGACAATTTCTCTGCAAATTTGGACAATTTTTGTCTATATATTTGGACTGTTTAGTCTGCAAATTTGGACAGTTCTTGTCTACAAATTTGGACTGTTTAGTCTGCAAATTTGGACAGTTCTTGTCTATAAAATTTTTGACAATTTAGTCTGCAATTTTGGACAATTTATTGCCTGTAAATTCTGACATTGTATCTGAGAATCTGACATGATTTTGACATGAATTTTGCCAGTGGATGGGAAAAACTGCTAAAACCTAGGCCTACTTCTAAAATTTTGGGTAGATTTAAGGGTTTATAAATTGAGTTCCATAAATGACGTCATGCGCCGATTGGGTAGTGGGAGGGGGAGGAGTGTGCTTCCAGTTATAGTTACAAGAAGTGATTAAATCATTATACTCTTGATAGTAGCATACATGAGCATGTACCCTTAGTTGGAGCGTCATAGCTGACGTCATAAGGAGGCCCTCTCTATGACATCACATGGTGGCAACTACGGTTAGTTTCCATATTGATATTTTTCCAGAAGATAAAAATTGTTGCTACCGGTAGTTATTTCAAAATATTTAAAGATTCATTTAACTAAAAAATCTAGTTCATTTTGTTTTTATTATATTTTTTATTTTTAAAGTTATGAATTTCCTTCATGCTACAGTCAGTCAAATTTTCGGTTTGCACTTTGGCCTGGAGCTAAATCTTTAGACGTCAGTACAGCTATCTAAAAAGGATCTGATTGGCTCTAATCTCAAGGCATTTTTAATACCCTAGCTGGTTTTGGCGTTGTTGTTGTTATCTCCAGCGTTTTCTTTGCAGTTTCCGTGTATATTGTATAACTACAATGTGTCTATGTAGTTGTAATTGGCTTTAAGATGAATAGAGGGCGCTGTGTGAAAATTCGTGCATCACAATTGCCTGTGTATTCTTACATCGTCATTGACGAGTGTATTGATGATGCTCTCAATAGAGGGCGTTGCTAATACGACCTTATTATGTTATAATGGAGCTAACAAATGCCTTCAAAAGTATAACTTATTTGTAGTTCAGTATGTAAGTTCCCTTAGAATTTCTCAAATGGGCAATAGATGGCGCTCTGAAAAGTTCTGAATGTATGACTTTATCTTAGCTTATTTGTATTTCAGTATGTAAGTTTGGTCCATAATTTGAGTCCACTTTTCAGCGCGCCCTCTATACTTCTAGTAATGTGAAAGCTTAGAATTTCTCGAATGGACAATAGATGGCGCCTCAAAAAGTTCTGAATGTACAATTTCATCTTTTAACACAAGTGTATGACCCGTTTGTAGACCATGTTTATTAACTAGAAAAATAATTGACCAGGTAATTAGTAATTAGAACTGTGAAAACTGCGTTAGATATTAGGCCTAGTGGCCATTATGCTAATTAGAGAGGAGGCGTTTTATCACATATGTGACGTCAGAGGCGGTAACGCCCTAAAATCAAATTTATTTTTGCACTACTTGACCCGAGACGACCCATGCTATTTTTAGTTGGCCCACGGGCGATAGGTGTCGCTCTCAATTCAAACAGTTTTTTTTTGCGTCTGTCTATAGATATAGAAAAGCCGGTTTATTTTAGGGGGGAGGGCGCCCCCCTGTGGTGTATATAGAGTAGCCCTTGGGCCAGGCTGGGCCCAATACAAAAGGCCACTGCCCCGGCTGACCCCTTTCGGCTATTCGTTATCTATTTGGCTTTTCGCCTCCATATTTTAGTAGTTTTTTTCTTGACCCATGCTGACTTTTTTGTATTTTTTGGCAGGACCCAACCCTCACACCTCGCTGTGGTGTCCACCTCCGCTTTTACCAAGTTGGCCCACCTCTGGACCTGAAATTTTGGTAATTTTGGCATCTGGTTTGGACGCCATTTTGAATTATGTACCTTAATTTAACAAGAAACAATTAAGAGGTAGGCCTATTCCTCATACTGTCATCATATTTATAAAGCTTAGTCAGCGATAACCCTAGGCTCATGGTAAGTTAGCAATGGTCAAGCCATTTGATCATTATTGAATGAAGTTTAATATTGTTGCGGAAAATGGGAGTGAAACTTTGGAACGCTTGAAAACAAGTTGTTTGGCCGTAGTAAGCTTACTGCAAGCTAAGGATTATAGCTGACCAAGTATTTTATGCATGGTAATTACTTACGACGTTAGTAGATGGCCTGGTGTCAAGGTACTGACGGAACTAATGGAAAACAGATTCCACTTTGTGAATGGTCAATTTAAATTCCCCAGTTCATTCTTTTGTTGTACAGAGTTGCTTTTAAGGGACCCCTTATAGTTCTCAATTATTGTAGGCCTATCTTGCAATTTAATTTCAATAAACTGATTTTGTGGTGCTGACATAATTAATCGAAATTAGGCAATACTTTCTGATTGGCCCATTTGTATTCTCCAGTTCATTCTTTTCTTCAACAGGCTATGCTCCCACTGACCCCTGAGATAGGTCACACACAGATCAAGCAACAGAAGCCAATTAACCCCTTGTTCAATAACTAATTAAAATGAGGTTCTTCAAAATGCTCTGATTGCATGGTGCCATTAAATTTCCCAGTTCGTTCTTTTCGTGAACAGGCTATGCTCCCACTGACCCCTGAGATAGGTCACACACAGGTCAAGCAACAGAAGCCAATTAACCCCTTGTTCAATAACTAATCAAAATGAGGTTCTTCAAAATGTTCTGATTGGTACCATTCAATTCCCCCAGTTCGTTCTTTTCTTGAACAGGCTATGCTCACACTGACCCCTGAGATAGGTCACACAGAGGTCAAGCAACAGAAGTCAACTAACCCCTTGTTCAGTAACTAATCAAACTGAAGTTCTTCAAATGTCAATTCCCCAGTTCGTTCTTTTCTTGAACAGGCTATGCTCCCACTGACCCCTGAGATAGTTCCCAGCCAAGGGACCCGAGTGCCCGAAAAAAAACCATTTTGACCGCAGGCCTAGACGTCGTGTAGGCCTCCGGATTACACGAAGGTCAAGCGTAGAGGTCAACCCCTTACAAGACCTCCTTAAAATGGAAGTTATAAATAATCCTAACTCAGCTTCTGCTGTCTTTTTTATTTCTTTTATTGTTATGCAATTTTTTTTCTGTAAAAAAAATTTGGTAAATTTTTTAGGCCTAGTCCACTCATTAAGGTGGTTGGGAATTCACCTGTTTGCATTTTTTGTAAGTAGTTAGGTTTTGTCTTAATGGTCCATCTGCATGCCACCAACTTGTTGTATTTCGTGGGCTAAACATAAACTGGAGATTAGACATTGAGATTAGGAAAGTTGGGCTTTGGGGTAGGGGAGGGGACCCACGGGAGGGGAACCGAGGGGACCGAAGGGGGCAGATCTGAAATTTCTGGATTTTTTTATTTGGAGAAATATCACGATTTTCAAATAATTTTTTTAATAATTGCATCTGATGTCTAGATTAATCAGGGAACGAGGCGGGAAAGGAACGTGTTTAGGCAATTAGGAGTTGTTGGATTGTTCCAGGAATCCGTGGTTAAAGTTTGGTTAAAAATGTGTTAGGATTGCACGATTCTAAGTTGAACACAAATTTTGGTAAAATTTTATATGGAAAAAAAATGTTTGAGGTTGAGCAATTTTTTTTTTTTAACTTTATGGTCCGGCCTCTTTGAAAATTGGAATTATTTTGGAGAGAAAAATTATCCTAAAAATTATTCTATAGAATTCTCGAAATATGTCGGAATTTCCTATTAAAATTAAACTCATATTGATATAAATAGATGAGATACTGGTATTCCTGTATTTTGGGGAAAAGTGGCTAGAATATTCCGATATTTGGGAATAAAATTACTGTAATATTACCATCCTTTGGGGAAAATACATGTATCTCTACTATATTCCTATATTTTAGGATAAAAATTGATACAATTCTGGTATATTTCTTTAATTAATCTTAGGAGCATGTATTTTTAGAAAGTCTTCCTATAATATTCCAATACTTTTGGATAAACTTCTCATAATATTAGGCTACTCTATTTTGGATAAAATTCATATACTATTTATATACTTGATTAAAATTTCTATATATTTCTTAAATAGAATTCTTATAATATTCCTCTATTTTGGATAAAGTTCATGCATATATCATATTCCTATATTTTGGATAAAATTCCTATACTATATTTCTATATTTTTTTGTAAATTTTTTATTATATTCCTCTATTTTGGGTATAA
>JAQIXP010002374.1:0-15274 GCA_034700285.1 Proteroiulus fuscus
TATGTTCAGCCATTATCGATTAATATGTACCGTTAGTTAACATGGAGATTCCCATAGGAGCATGCATTTTTTAAAAGCCCCTTAAGGACACAGTCTCTTGCAGGTTGTCACATGCAATGAATGCTTGTCATATACTATGTTCAAGCAGTTTTGTTATTATTATTTGAATTACTATTCAAATAGAAGTAACCATTTACAGATTGCTTATGTAGTATGTTTGCTTTAGGCAGTTCAAATTGATTCCATAGATTATGCACTGATGCTTACCCTGTACATTGAACGTGTCATGGCGAATTTAAAAATGGTGGAACCTTCCATTGTCCACCCTCTATTACTACTCGAGATAAAGGCTTGACCCATAACGTTGACACGATTCATGCTATTTCCTGGAAATTTTTTTGTGTTCCTTCCTTCCTTCCTTCCTTTCTTCCTTCCTTCCCCACCCACTAGAAATACCATTGTCACATGTAAATATGAATTTCAACCTAACCAAATTGTGCTTACTTGTTTTTAGATACAGAATTTGACTTGTCACGATGGTTTTAGACTTGTCCAGCTGATTTTAAATGATCATCGCTCCGGTTATGAGGTGCATCCATTGGCTGAGTGTCTCACGCAGATTCTTCTGGTGCAAGACCTGGTGGGACCTTCGACTTACTGTTGCACTCTGGTAAGTTGAAATTTATGTATTTCACGAGTGTAAGGCTATATTACATAAATGATCCTATATGAATGTTCACTGTTGGTATAAATATTGTGTTTTCTTGCACTTTAGTCCCTTATGGAGATGTGGTGTTCTCTGCTCGTCAAACAGGGCAAGCCATTGCCGGACGTAGAACAGGAGGCCCAGAAACTCGGTGCATTGGCCACTATGAGCGCTCATCTTTATCTTCTAGTTGATGTATTATACAAGCAGGCAAGTAGCTTCAAATTACAACTTGATTTGGTTTGTTTTATTTGGTGATATCTGTGTATTGAATAAATGTTATCGGAATTTTCTTTTACAGTATGGGAGGAGTCTTCTGCCCTTGTATTTAAACCTGTATGTCCATGCGTTAACCATCGATTTCAATAATCTGGAATTTGCTCGACAAGTTGAATGTCGGGCAGGCATAGCAGAAATCGAAACCCATATGTCTGGGATGTATACCAAACTGGCTTCACTTTTAGGTGAGTTTTAATTATGCCATAAAGCTCAGTATTAGAAAAAGTTTTTGCAATTTTTCGTCTTTAATTCCAAACGAAAAGCAGATTATTCGTGACATAATCAAAGGAGTTAATTGTAAACGAAATCGTGTGAAAAATATCAGGAATTGATAGTGCATTCTATATTGGCTACATGCCTTAAAGGATCTTTATGCCCTTCATGGCAGAGAGGAAGAATAGGGCGTAACTGGATTAATTATAGAATTTCAAGAAATCATTATCAAGACAACTGGGCCCTGGGAATAAACAAGCTCTCCCGAATGCCAGGCAAAAATGTTGTCATCCCATTTTTTTTAGAAACTTTCCAACAAATGAGAACATGATAAGGTCAATAAGGGAAACAGATTGTGGGATTAAAAATAGTATCACAAACATTTTATTATTTGCTTTTGTGTCACATACAATTCCTGCTAATTATTTTTGCTTGTATTTATGGATGTTCAAGTATTACTTAGCATATTTTAAAGCGAGACCAACTAAATAAGGTCCAACGGTAAACTGCATAAGTTTTGCAGTTTATAACTACAGAAAATCCATTGTATTTTGAAACAGAAATTGCAGTTTTCACAATTTTTCTGCAGCATTCCAGTTTTTTTTATGTTGTGTTTCGTTGTACAATGGATTTTCTGCAGCTGAAAAAATTCAGCTTTGTAACTTTTATGCTGGGAGACACTTGACTTTCTTTTTGTGTGTTTTTAATCACTAAAGTAACGGAAGACCTGTGTCCCCCTCAGCTTATCGAGGGAATGTTATTTTGAAAGCCAATTACATTTTAAAACCAAAACGTGCTTTGTGTTCGCTTAATTTTTTAAAGGAAATGTGTTTGAAAGCTTATTTAAATAATAAAACTATTATATTTTAGCTACAGAAGAAAGTCGAGGTGTGGCCAGGGAATGCGTGCTGACAGCCTTTTCTTTGGAGCCAACTATTGATCGACTAGCTAACCTGAAAGTGTATGCGATATATCATCCAAACAAATGGAGTTTTAACCACATTGTCCGACTAGTGCCTTGCTCTGGGGAATGCCACTGCTCTGAAAAAGGACTTTGTAGGCGTGATCCTGCCTTACCTCCCTGGTTCATGACGCACGTACCGAATGGCATACTAGATTCCAGTTTGAAGGGAGTATCCAAGCAACTATTACAAGATCTGTGTATTTTAGTGGAGGGACCACGGTGTAGGTGGCTAACGTGGAACATGCCCTGGGAGAACTTGCACGATTTGTGTATGCATTATTTAACGTCAGCTCGCGAATTTCGAGCCAATACGGATGACCGTGGCGTCGGGATCGAAGCTAGGTTAAAGAGGCTGGGGCCTTTCGATTCGACGAGCATTTCCAGTTATAAAAGATTAGAGAATCCCGTCGTTGGAATGGAAGAATGTAAATATGGACATAACGAGGCAATGTCAGCGGCAGAAAATATCAATATTTCGGGCACCAGCGAAATGAAAACCGAAGCATCTGAAAATGCCAAGAAAATGGTGACGGATAGTGGTGAATCTCGTGTGCCGACGCACAACAGGGAAATTTGCAAGGTGCAGAGCAAGAGCAATTCTGGAAATAGTCTAAACCTGTTAGATGCCAATGGAGCAGTGATTTTACAGCGTGAGAGCCACTCAAAACAAAGTGAGAACGTGAAGTCTGCAAAACCGAATCTGTTTTTCTCACCGCAAGCGCAGAATCTTAAGAACAATTCGCAGCAATTCATAATGAAAGAATGTAATAAATTGACAGCTTCTGTGACTTCTTTATTAGGGAGAAATTCAGACCCGTCTAAGTTTTCACAGGATCGGTCACCTCCAAAACAATCCATTCCAATAGATTGTCAGACGAAATCTGTCGGTTTGGCAGCCACCGTTTCCAGTTTGCAGTCTCGGTTAAACAGCGAATCCATGAAAAGCCGGTGCATTCATCCGTTTCCGAAGTATTTAGTTAAGAAGCGCGAGCAAGAAAATAAGATTGCATCATCGACTAACTCGACACCACCAAAACTCCCTTATGAAGGGACAGATCATGCAAGGACTCCACAATTAATGCCGGCATTGGTATTACCTTCTACTGTCCAAGCCAAAGCTACTGAAAGTGTAAATACGGAATGCCCGCAAACTCCATCAGATAGGGGGAACCTGCCAATAATCCAGTCTGGCGCAGAGACGTTGTTGGCAAAAAATAGACCTTCACCACCTTTGACCCTCGAAAGCTTGGTTGCGGAAGTCTTTAGTGTTGAAGAAAAGGACAAATCATATCCACCAATCACCTTTGAAAGTCTGGTTGCAGAGACTCTGAAGTGTCCCTCAAAAGAATCTCCCAATAACATGGCTACGTACGATGTGTTGTATCCCCAACAGACTCCTACCTCGTCGATAGCATCAAACACGTGCCCCGGTTACATAAATCTCGAGCCGACACCGCAAGCGAACATTTCACCAAACAATGAGCAATTTGTTGTGTCTGCACCCTACCATGTTCAGGACCATTTGTATGGAAAAAACATGTATATATCAACGCAACCACCGTTTGCTTCATCAGACATGTATCGTGGTGCAAATCCTTCGACGCAAGTGATGGCAAACCAGCTTGCATCTCAGTTACCCATCCCAAGTGCTACTGTATCCACCACAGTGGCTCTGGAGGCTTCGCCAATCATTTCTTCACTGAACATTGCTGACATCGAGGCAAGAGGTGTGTTGAATAGTGGTTTCCCTACTGCTACACATGTCAATCATGTGCTTTTGCAACCAGCTACGCATAATTCTGTGACAGTTTCACATCAGAATCCTAGAAATACAATAGGCATTCAGCAGAATTCTGGAAGTTCGGCAATTCAGCATCAAACTCCTGGACATATGTCAGCTCATCAAAATTATGGAAATGTCTCACTTTCCCGTCAGAGTGAACTATCACGGATTGCTGGTGGATCAAGTCTGTCTACAATGGATGTACGGGATAGGATTTCACATAGCAAAACCCCCTTGTCTACAACTGTCCAAAATACGCAATTTCAGCAAGTGGCTGGTTCCCAAAATTCTGGAAACTCAACAATTGTGCAACAAAACTCTGGTAATATGAGAACCGTGTATCAAAATGTTGGAAATGCTCAAGTTGTGCAGCAGCATTCTGGGATAAGTCATCAAAATGTGGTGCCACAGACTGGAATCGGAGTGAGCCTACCCAAGTTAGATCTTGCACCTAAAATGGGCATCACGCACACTTTTCAGACCACTAGTGCCAGTTCCCAAGTTGTGTCCCAGTATTCGTCTTTACCTGGAAGCAACGGTCATTCACGCTTAGCGCACAATACCCAACCAGTGTATGCCATAACTCTGCCGACACAGACCCTGTTACCAGCACAAGTCAGTCTGCCGTCAAGACCAAATTCCATTCAGTCAATTTCAAAATCAAAACCATTGCACGTGCAGATGTTTGGGAAGTCTCAACCGATGTCGATTAATTCAGGAATTCGAAGGACAGCCATTGTGCGGACCGAATCGCGACCCACAGTTTCATCGTCACAATCTACCTTTCAGCACCAGGCAAGGCCATCGGTTGTTCTGCCACAGCAACAGATTCAGGCGTATATTGTTCAGCCCAGTGCTAGTACCAGGCAACCTCATTCGCAGGATTTTGCAATGGAAATGATACAAGTGCAGAGAGTTTCCACTGTCATAAGTGCTCCGACGCATATGGTAAATCAGTCTGAATCCATTGGCGAGTCCCATCTAACGCTTTTGAACATATCTAAAAAACCCATAATTAATGCTCTAACTGCTCTGCAAACTGGTCTTCCAACCACGTCAAGTTTAGCTTCAGGTCTAAGCAAAGAAGCGTCTCAACATACAGTACCATCACAGCATTTTAGTTCGCAAGTTTCAGTAAATTCAAGTCAGCTAAAGATGACTCCTACGATGTGTCAGGCGTCCATCCCCACCAGTTCCAAAGACTGTTCTCAAATGCTGTTGCCCCAAAATGGGCGATCAAATGATGTGCCTGCGAATCATGCAAATGGCCAAAGCCAATTCTCCAATTGCGGAAATGCGTCGTTCCAGGAAGTGCATCAACCTAATAGTCAGGTGGTACCCAACAGTGGAATATCCAGTGGTCAATCACAGCCTTCGGTATCAAATGTTTTACAATCGCCCAGAAATACATGTAAAATTGCCGCAAACACTTCATCGGCAACGTCAGGAGTATTAAAGCATAAGCCCTGCTTGTTTACACCTCCGAAAAGACTGCTGCGCAAATCTTTCAACAAACCCAGGTCGGATGGCAAGCCAAAGTGGGTGGCAAGTTACAGTCCTCACGGCAAGATGTGCTACTACAAAACGGACGGAGATAAACCTGAAGGAATTCAGTATGTCGAAAATACTACCGTTTCCAGAGGCGAAGCATGTGGCAATGGCTGCTCATCCTCGCTTCCAAGTAAACCTGTCTTAGCTTCAGCCAGCCCTACCATTCCGACGAAACCCAGTTTATTGAGATTTTTTACGCCTCCCACTATGCATCCTGCCAAAGTTGCTGCATCTAGTGTAACTGGGAACTGTCCTAGAACTCAATCGTGCAATGTTTCAACTCAAAGTGCAATTAACAGGCTCCCAAATACAGTTTCGACAGTCACAATGCCACCTTTAACTAGCCGATTCAACAATGCCATTTCCAAAACGACAGTGCCAAATGTATCCAACAGGCTCGCAAATGCAACATTAACTTTATCAAACCTGCTTGCCAACACAGGTTCGGGAGCATCAATGCCAATTTTAAACAGAGCACTCACAAAAGCTAGTTCGGCAACATCAAGTTCAACCAGACTCACATACACACCTTCGACAGCTCCGATGCCAAATTTAATGAAACTGTCCACTGCAACTACAATTGTAGCAGGTGCCGTGGGAATCCCAAATCTTACGCCAATTTCCAATAGAACAATTTCAACCGTAGAGAGACATGCGGGGCCTTCCAATGTAGGTTCTGCAGCCACAAGCTTAGCTTCAAATTTAACATCAGCGTCAGGCAACAACTCACATTTGAATGTAGCTAATAGTGTGAGTTCCGTTTGTTCATCCAGCATAGTTTCCGTTACCACAAATTCAGCACGTAATTTGGTATCTGCTTCTGGAAACAATACAAATCCGAGTGCTCCATTGACTGGGATAACCGTTAGCCCATCCAATGCATTAACAGGCGTCTCGAGTAGCAATACATCTGTGACTGCAGAAATTATCGAGAGAACTGTTAGTCCATGCATCTCAGTGACAACTGCACCTGGAAGCAATACAAATTCAACTGCAACGATAACTATGGGAATTCCCAATTTAACAGCTGTTTCTGGGCGAAGTACGATCTTGGCTACGACGACAACTGGGAATACGGTTATCTCTTCCAACGGAACGACAACTGGAAATACGGTTATCTCTTCCAACGGAATATCTGCCACCACAAGCTTGGTACCAAACAATGCAAATACGTTAGCAGCAATAATCGGGGGAGTTATTAGCCCTGAGAGAACCATTAACCCTTGTAGCTCAGCTTCTGCAGCCACAAGCTCAGTTTTAAATTTAACACCTGTTTATGGAAACAACGGAAAATTGAGTACATCGACTACTTGGAGCTGTGCAAACTCTTACAGTGCGGTTTCGGCGGCCGTAAGTTCAGCTCCTAATGTAATTTCAACGGCAACAATCTCAATTCCAAACGCCACAAATACCACTAAAACAACTTCTGCTTCAGTTTTTAGCAGCAATGTGGTGTCAGCTGCAACTGTCATGCTACCAAATTGTAACAGCAGCAAATTACCAACTGCTTTTACCTCTTACCCAAAAATTGTGTTGAGTAAACTTAATATGCCAACTGTGAAGAAGTGCATCTCACCCGTAATCTTAAGCCGTGGATCACCTAGGCAGGGGCCTGTAGAAATTCCATTCGGTGTCGTCTCAAAAGTAGCGCAGAATCAGTCAAATGTCAATGTCATTGGAAACGTGACTCAAACGACACTTAATACCTCAAAGCGAAAGGAATTGGGAGCCATTAGAATAGAAGCTAACGAGAAAGACACGGTAAACTCGAATAGCTGTCTAAATCCTGCCCCAAATTTGAAATCCGGGCCCACCGTGAATGCGCTAATTTCCATGACAAAGACTCGCTTGGAAGTCAGCATGCAAAAAAATTGTAACGCAGCGAAATCCCCTTTGACTATTCAATCACCAAACAGGCAAGAAAGCTTGTTGGCAAAACCACATGATTTAAAAGACTCGTGCTATTGCCCCATCTGTGACAAAGTGCTCAAGCGAAAGTCCCTCCGTGCACATGTGGCGAAAGTTCACAAAGATTCGCGGCAAGTGGAGTTTCCCGACGACATGGAGTTTCACTCGAAAATGTGTAGCAAAGAACCTGCTGATTGTTCGCTAACCAAACGGGTGTTTGAGACCGAAAATTGTAGCACAACCAATCTTCCGCCCGTATTAGTGAAAGATGTTACAGTTCCCTGCGACTCGCAAACCGCCAATACAAACAGAACGCCCGAAATGCCAGTTCTATGGGCAAACGGGCAAAGTCCGACGACGAACTTAGATTTAAATTGGACTGGAGATAGTTTGCCAAGTTGTAGGGAAGAACGTGTTGTTGACTCCAAGTTGAGCAACGAGGACAAAGCAAGCATGAGTTCCAATTCTGCGAACGATGCTGAAGTCATTTGTGCTAGCGATACTGTCAGTCTTAAATCTCTGGATGAGGACGGGGCTATTGCTGGAGGGTCGTCTCCGAAGAAGGACCCCTCGGCGGCGTTCCTGAATGCCGAAGTAATCACTCGAGGACGGGTCAGCTCACGGAATATTAAGCCTCCCTTAAAAAGGTGCTGCTCGTGCTGCGAAGATAGCTCCAGTTCTCCTGCCAAAAAGTGCCGTAGCGAAAGGTCGAAATCAGGGTCTTCGCGAAAATCGACGCACGCAAACTACCGCAAGACGAGAAGTCTGCGCAACAAGATATATTAGATATATTTAAATAGATATATATTGAAATTAGAGCTTTAAAAATTTAATTGGAGCTATCTAGATTTGACTAAATTTTCTTCTTATACTTTTGTTTTATTATGATTTGCAATATCTGCAAAAAAATTAAAAAGTTCTTCTCTTCTAGATTTTTGTTTAATGCTTTTCAAGCATTTGACTGCTTCCTACAATAACTTTAACCCAACAGAAAAGGAATATAGTGTGCATTGTAAAATGTAAAAAAAGCCAAAGGCTTTAAACTACGGTATGAATGAGTGGGGGCTTCCATTTGCCTAACTTTTTATTTATTGTATTTATATTTTTAATGCTTGTCAGCAATAACCCTCTTTCACAATAAGATAGTAAGCTAACCTTAGCCAGACAATAATATATTATTTTTTTTTAAGTCACGTTTACACTAGGGACTTCTCAATTAAATATTACATAATGGAGATCCTCTCCGTTCATAATGCTATTTTAACACATCCACCAACCTATGTAGGTGGGTGGGCTGCTTATGTAACGTCATGATGAGCATAAGTAAGACATGCTGTCATTCATGACCTAGCATAAACGTGGCTTTGTAAAACGTGTTACTGAATCATAAAAATCAGCCTTGATATTTGTCTGACTACTGTAACTGTTGACTTATTTTGATATACTGTATGTTATTGCTGACCAAACATTAACAGGGGTTATACAACATGCAAAACTCTTTCAAATTTAAAAATATGCCCAAAACTGCTAACACTACTGCCCCGGACCATGCTATTTTCCTCGAACATCCAATGGAGGAGATGAACTGAAAGTACGGTACTTACCTAACCAGGGGGCCCTCCCCCAACTCTCACCTCACCTGACCTAACCTAACAGCCTAGACTATACTCCAGTTCACCCTAGAAATGACGAACTTCCCCCATTGAATGTTTGAGAAGAAATATAAAATAGCTGTTGTCTAGCAAAAAAAAGTAAATGTTTTCTAAAGACTAGTTCAGATGCAGAAAAATAAATTACATTAATTATGTCATTAAAATTGAAAGCTATTTGCTTTCTAAAAATTTTGTTCAGAGAACCTGGAAAAGTCTAAGAAAGAAAATTTTAAAAATAGTGTAACGCCCCTCATTACGAATAGGGCTATAACTTTAAAAACGGAAAGTCTCATCTTGCAACGAGCGATTTTTAAATTAAAGACAAACATTAGTTGCGAAAGGCATTAATATAATAAATTTCAGCTGACTTACCATTATTCAAAAATTATGACATATTTAATACCATATTATGTTGTAATATTACCATGTTATATTACTGGTACCATCTATTGGTTGCATTTATTTAATTTAATTTTACTTTGTTTTGGCTTCATTTTTCTTTATAGAATAATATTTTTGTGGCATTGTACAAATGTCGTCACCATTAGATTGTTATTATTATATTATTACCATGTAAATGAACGGTAATATTTCCCACTGCTGGTGACAATGTGAACAAGACATAGAGCCCGATAGATGATGCCGTTCATAGAGCATGTCACTTGCTTTGTGTAGTGCATAAGTGACATTGGTGTCCCATCTTGGCTGGTTTGTTTACAAATGCTCTCAGTAGATGACATTGAAGCACGTCTATCATTTTCTGGGTTTTACTATAACACAATGCCTGAAGGGGATTTTATATGAACCAAGAACACTGACTATTTGATCAAGACCAACAAAATTGCATGGTACTAATCAGCGTAATCCAATTGACGGCATCATACATGTATCTTGAAAAATGGCTGCTTTCTATGAAACTGATTATGAAACAATTAGTGCTGTTTTCAAAGTTCAATTAACATTTAGGTTTCAACGCCTTTCATCTCTTTTTGTCTTCATTTTAAAATAGCTTATAACAAGATGAGACGTTCCCTTTAATTTTGATGGGTTTAGCAGCAGACAAAACTAATAACAGATTTTTTTAAAATTATTTTTATTTTTTTTTCAGCTCATCACAAAACACATTAAAGTGCAAGAAGCAATACCCAGAGGTCAAATTTGTAAAAAAACAAAAAGTGCCATGATACGGTAAATGTGTTATTCTATTCCCAGCACGATGAAGATGATTTTGCTAATGACGATATTTTTGAGCTTAAAATGTTATATTGTTCCCCAGTAAAAATGCTACCGGGAAAATTTTCTTTTTAAAGAGGAATTCCATCATGAAATATTTCCTGGAGTAATTTTAACATTCCTCAAACTTATAAACTGGCGACAATCCCATCGATTTTCTCCAAAATCTCATCTCGTTTGTGGTTGAAAGTATTTTGTTGTTCTAGATACAATTCCTTTTTAATCCTGTTTCCCACTAACTTTTCCGTAGCTGTGGATTGTTGCAAGTAAATGTCCTTAAGCGAGCTGTCAAGTTTCAGCAATTCGTTAACCTGTAGCGAAAACAAAAAGGTTAATTGTATTCCATTTAAGTCTGGTACTTTCCATAACGATAAGGATATAGTGTTACCTTATCTGCAGCATCTGAACCTTCGATTTTTAATTTGGAGTTCAATTCCTGCAATTCCTGTACATTGGTTTTATGTTCGGCATTGGCTTTTTTAAGGGCAGCTTGAAAAGTGTGGCTGTCCTTATTACTTTTGAACTGAGTAAATACAGTTTCCAGTTGCGAGTAAAGCGCAGTGATCTTGTCTTGGAGGGTTTGCACTCTTTCGCAAATTCCTGCAATACGTAGCTTTCCTTCGCTTTGCTTATCCTATGGGCGAACGAGTTAACAGTTCCTTAGCGGCCTGAATTATCAGAAATAAAGTCTTGCAAGTGGCCTCTTACCTTTGAAATTGAGAAGTCCAGGCGAACGTAAATGATGACTAGCAGAAAAAGTAAGTAAAATGCTAAGACCACCAGGAGTGGTTCTTGCAACATCAGTAACTTCTGGAATTTGTAATGAAGCTGAAAACAAATTTTTATGTTATTACTATTAATTATTTTGTAATTACTTTTTTAACTTAACAAGTAATGCAAACCTCAAACTCTTGAATGTGATTTTCCACTAGGTTATTCTTGCTGGCAAGCACAACCGGACGCCCGGCCGTATCCAAGTATGTGAAGTGCAGTTCGTTGGGGGCACGCTGCACGGTGAAAGGCACTTTAAGATCTATGTCCCTCGCTCCCTCGGGCAGGATGATCTTTACGGTAACTTCGTCGATTAGCATATCATCGAATATGTGGTCCACAAAACGCATCTTTAAAGCAAAATCCTCTCCTACAAGATAATCTACATTAACTTGGGAACTCAAATTAGAAATGGCGTAGAATTAAAATAGAAGTAGCAAATATCTTGCCATTATTGAAAAGGTACTCGTAGCTAGGAAGATTGTAACCAAGAATGTAATGTGTCTTCCAGCCTCCAAACAAAGGAAACCTAGGTCTGAGGTCAACTTCGACGGCATCTTCCAGAACTCGCAAGTGGCTTGTCGAAATGTTACCAATTTCGTCACGGTAATACACATCGGCTGCCGCAGCTGGTAACACTTGCTAAAAAACCCAGGTAAACACTGATCAGGATAAGAAAGTTTTTTTAAAAATGGCCTACTGAAAAAGGACACTTTTGCTACCTTGAAAGATTTGATGGAAGCCATTCCACTTTGCTCTCTCTGATATTCATAACGTGAAAAAGGCCCCTTCAGAATGGCTCCACTGTGGCTCAGATGTACAGATTCCTCTACGGCAACGTTTCCCCAATGGGAAACTTCAATTAATCGTTCCAGCCTCGATACTGACAAGAATGGACTGTTGTTTTCGTAGTGGACAAGCAGCTCAGTCTGAAAATGAAGAAATAGTTCCAGAAAAGCACAAAAAGCATACTCGAATAGTGAAATCTAAGTTATCGTTGCCCACCTGGGTGAATGGATTAATATTTTCGTATGGTCCATAACTGATGGTAGTATCGCTGTGGGTGAATGGTTTTGTTTTCGAGAAGGACTCGATATTGGACGAAGCCAAAACGACATTACTGGTTTGAGTTTTGGTATTGTATGGCGAGAAGTGGTGAAGATTTCCTCGGTAGTACACCAACTGTTTCTCGCTCTGGGTAATGTGGGATGGATGTGCAATTAGCAGGTGTGATAACACGGTCTCAATGTCGATCACCGCCGTCCGCCCAGCTTCCAAAGGACTTGCCAAAACGATTTCCCAGAAAAGTGCATCACTAGAAAATAGCAAAAAGTTTCAAGCTATGTCATGAACTTTAACCTATTGACCCTGGACATTGCTACAATTACAAACCTGGGGTCCTTGACCTGGACCTCGCGTAATTGCAGCTGTTTTTTGCCACCTTCATCATTTCCTCCAGCACTCTGCAAATATTGACTTGTCTTAAACCTTGGTTCAATTGATACTTTGGAAAAACTTGCACATGTAAATGCACCATATTACCGTTGCGCCAAGGAAGCACAAGTTAGCCTTCAAAGACGGTTCAATTGTGTAAAGAAATGATTTTGCAGCAGCTTTTCCAGCATTTTCAAGAGTAATTTTTGTTTGGATTTTGACCAGTTGAGATGATATGTCGATATTCCGTTCAATCTTTTTGTTAATTAAATCTTTGTTAATCACGTCTACACTAAGTACGGCACTTGAAAGAATAAGTGTCAGTGCAGCGGAAAACACTAAAATAAGGCAACGGGTCATTATAATTGAAAGGATGAATACGGATTTCACATGGATCTTACGAGAAACTTATCCACCATCAAGTTATCAAACAACACGCCGGCAAATTCGACGTGGCTATTGAAGGCATGGGCGGGGAATAACGCAAAAATAACCAATTAAAACTAAATGTTACAGATAGACCTCGATGATTGGTACGTGGTTACCATGGAAACTTAAGCATAACGGTATGTAAATCGCTCTTCATAACAAATTATGGCGCCAAATTTAAGTCTAGATTTTGGGATGCTGGAAAAGGATTCATTTAAAATAAAAAAGTACACAAAATTTTATACAAGAAACAAGTTTTCCATTTAAATTCAGGACTGTGAATACAAAATTCCATTTCCTTTATTGACAAATGCATTTAGGCAGTTTACAAAGTATTTCAGACAGGAAAAAACCCCAAAAATAAAATCAGAATTAAATATCCTGAGTTACAAAGTGGCCAACACCACCTGAATAAAGTGTATTTCATTATTAAAGGTGCAATCTCTATACAAAATTTTGATTCAAATTGGAACTTAATGCATGGATTTGCTGGAATATGAACGGGCATTTAGTACCAGTTTGTAATAAAACTCATCAGGAGAATTCACCTTTAAAAGGCACAATTATAGTGTTTATCTAGCTGAAAAACATCTTGGGTTAAAAATAAACTAGCAAATAAACATTACAAAGACTATGCATATGCATATGCTATGCAGACTGTGCATATGATATACAAAGCAAAATAATTTAGGAGAATTACTGGTACAGTATACAAGACAGTGTGAGGTTCACAACCTTATCGTTTTGTTAGCAAAGTGCGTATCTGACCCGTTAACCATTCAACCCCCTCTTGAAGCCCTTCCCCAGTATGTGCATTACTAGCACAGATGTTCCACGGCTTGTCGCGGATGGAATCTAAGCCAAGCCAAGATGAAACTTGAACGCTGTTTAAAGCCCCGCGTACGTCCATCTTATTGGCATAAAACAGAATGGGAATCTGGCGATTCTTGACGTCCTGGTGACCGAGTAGAAGCTGTAATTCATCCCGAGCGACCACTAGTCTCAATTCGTCGCTACTGTCAATAACGAATATAATCCCATGAGCATCCCGATAATAATGTTCCCATAAGTTACGGTATTTGCCCTGGCCCGACATATCAAATGCAGTAAAACCGATGTTCTGACTTTTAAATTTCTCAACGTTGAATCCCACCGTAGGTACAATGTCCAAAATTTTCTGCCCTTCGGGTTTAAAATGGTTCAGGATGGTAGACTTGCCACTATTGTCCAGACCAACGACAAGCACCCCAGCTTCCTTTTTTTTCAGACCAAGCCATGATGCTAGCTTGGTAAAAAGACCCATGCTAGGCATTAAAGTTTCACTTAATTTTGTTCGTTCTTCTTGAGCACTTAAACTATATAAATAGGCATGGCTACCAAATATTAATGTGCATTTGTGTTATTCATCATCCTTACATCAGGCTTATGCTGCAGCAATGACCTGCAATAGATGTTTTTATACTGTTAATAACTTGTTTTCTACCATCCTTCAATAGAAAGTTAGGTCTACTTAAAATATATTATAATTTAGTATTGCTTATTTCATTAATAAGTAACTCTTACCTGAAATTTCATTTGTTTTTGTTTACACCTGTTCTGCAACCGTCGCAACCGACGACAACAGCGCCCCCTCTAGTAATTTTTGGCGCATGCGCAATATCAAAAGTTTTAAAACGCTAGAAGGACTCGGACAAAAAAGGGGAAAGAGAGACAAAGCCTTGATATTGTCATCGTTGTTTGTGTGAATTTTCGCGATACCTGGACAAATTAAGTGCTGCAACTATAATGTAAAGTATACGTGGTTATTAATGTAATTACTGTGCTTCATTTAGAGCAGACTGAATAATTGAAAATAGACAATGTAGTTGCGACCAAAAATACTTCGCCTTCAAGATGGCGGAGGCGTACGCGCAAAGCGTCCTTAAGGTTGCTATGGCACAAATTTGTCAAAACCTGGGATGGCATGCCGTACAGACTTCACCGATGAATATCTTAATAGATATTTTACATAGATATCTCACGACGTTGGCAAGAACAACTCACGATTTCTCCGAACATGGTAAGTGAATCAAATTTCGTGATTTTTTCCCAAGGTATAGTCTCAATCCTTATCCTCGGTAAAACGTGTTTTGTGTAGGTAACAATTGTGTTACACACACATTTATAAGAAACTATGCTACGTTATAAATTAACTGTTAATTAAAACGTGATTAATTCCCCTAATGTTAACGTTCCGTATGTAGGGGTCACGGGCGGATACAGGGGGGGCAATTGCCCCCCCCCTTAGCCAGCAAATTTTGCTGTCCAGTATAGGCAGAAAAAATGTCCGTCTCCTTCCGTAATATGCGATT
>JAQIXP010002375.1:0-15274 GCA_034700285.1 Proteroiulus fuscus
ATTAATTTGTACCGGTACTTAACATGGAGATTCCCATAGGAGCATGCATTTTTTAAAAGTGTGGACAGCCCCCTTAACTAACGAATCTTTTTACTTTTTAACTTTTTCTTTAAAAATTTTTTATCAGGCTTTAACTATAGCTTGATCACATCTTATTATCATAAAAATGAGCATGCATGCCATCTTTACACTGAGGTCTAAATCAATCATCACTGATTAGGCAGTGATTTTTAAGTAACATTGTTTTTAACAGTTTAAATTAGCACAATAGCACCGACCCTGTGGTAATTTCATTGCAGCATAACTGTACGCCAGCATAGCCGATAACCACGTTGAACAAATTGAAGCTGGTAACTCAAAAACCACATTCTATTCAAATTCTACAAAAATTTAAAGAAACATTTAATAAAATTAAAAAGATGAGTGAGACTTGGCCTTCCGAAATAGAGAGGTAGGCATAAGATGCAAAATTTTCGGGACCCTGTAGCCAGCAGTGGACGAATTTTGCAATAAATATTTTGGAATTGAACTACAATCATATGACCATATTTTACTTCCAGATTTCATGAAATTTGGTGAAAATCATTTTTGGGTTCTTGTTGGTGGTATGAAATTACCCACTCTATTTTTGTAATGGGTTTTGAACTTAAATTTCAGGGCATATCCTGGGTGACCGTGGGCTACATGCTAGCGGAGGTTCAGTACGGCGGAAGAGTAACCGATGACTTTGACAAACGGCTCTTGAAGTCGTACACCGACGTCTGGTTTACTGATAACCTCTTTAACCGCAACTTCGTCTTTTATCTTGGCTATCCAATGCCACACTGCCATTTCCATAATCAATATCTCGAATTCATAGATAAACTTTCGCCTTCAGATCCACCAGAGGTTTTCGGGCTTCATCCCAATGCCAGCATTACGTGCGTAATTCGGCAGTTTAGCAACTACAAGATTTTTTCTCTTAGAATTTCTTAATTAAAATGTAATTTCTCGCCAATTTTAAGATACCAAATCACGGCTGCTCAAGAAATTCTGGATGCCATAGTCAACGTGCAGCCGAAAGAAGGAGCTAGCAGCACCAGTGATACTCGCGAGTCCATAGTTGACAGACAGGTCCAAGATATGCTGGCAAAACTGCCTCCAGATTACATAGGATTTGAGGTGTTACATTTTAGGCTAATCAGGTTTAATAGGGATGTGACGGGGGAGCCTAAATTTTCTACTCGCATCACAACTTTCTTATTTTCCCATTTCAACCCCCATTGTCTAAAAATTATATTTAAAGGGAAAGTCCCGCTTTGTAGCAAGGGATAATAAGTTGTTCAATACACACTTACTAGATATGAATGGATGTGGCAATAATAATTGTAGCAAAGTTTCCATATTGAAGAAATTACAACGTTTGCCATGTATACATATTAGACGCCATTTTTCCATAGATATCGGCCCACACGGACATTTAGTGGTGCACTCTAGATTCAAGACATTTTATTTATTGATTGCTGGGCTCAAATCAAATTGCATTTTCCATGCCTTTCCCAATTTTTCATGCTCTCCTTCCTACAACTCACTTCTTTCAAAGTGGGACTTTCCCTTTAATGTAAGCATCACTTATGCATAAAAGCATTTTACAAGCACAGCATTTTTACTCTTAGCTTCCATTAGAATCTTACTTCAGAATAGCTTCTTGCAAGAATTCTATCGTTCAAATGAAAAAGTTTCTGCAAAAATTATTTTCAGGATCAAGGAATGCTTTTACTTTGCATCTGCATTACTCTCAATTTGCTTTGATAATTTTGTCAAATCCTTAAAAATGCTCCCACTTTCAATGAAGCCCTCCTAACATTTTGTCCTACTTAAGTTTTTTTCCCATCTGTCACATCCCTGACTGTTTTTGAAAGCACACATCATTTATCAATAACTGCTTATTCAGGTAAAAGAAAAGCTTCAAAAGATGGGATATCTGTTGCCGATGAATATATTCCTAAGACTGGAACTGAGTCGGATGCAGAAAGTGCTATCGTTGGTACGATCCACACTGCAGGACCTTCGGCTGGCCATCGAGGGTACCATTATCATGAGCGAAACACTTCGTAACGCCTTGGATTCTATATATGATGCCAGAGTCCCTTTTGAATGGCAAAAGGTTATTTCTAATGGCAATATTGCGGCACTCAATATGAAAAACATAACCCCCTAATCTAAAAGAAATAACTATTTTTGCACAGATTTCTTGGGAATCGAGTACTTTGGGATTCTGGTTTACGGAACTTACTGAGAGAAACAACCAATTTGTAAAATGGCTAGACGAAGGACGACCCATTTGTTTCTGGATGCCAGGTTTCTTCAATCCACAAGGATTTCTCACAGCAATGCGTCAGGTACCACAATTTCCTTCTATTCTTACCATAAACAATTTTGAGAATAGTATCCTCCACTTAAAAGATGGAAATTACCACATTTAATAAATGGTTTTTAAAGGAAAATCTTCTCTTCTTTTAAGTAGAGTTTTTTTCTCAGCCATTGCTCACTAATTCCCAGAAGAATTAAGTGTATTTTTTCAATATGAAGCTATTTGCATGCCATCCCTTGGCTTAATAAGCAAACACTTTTTGTTGCAATTGTGAAATCAGAGCCCTACGTGGTAGTGGTGTTTGGTACATTACTTGAAACAAAATATTTAAACTACCTCACATATATTTTTTTTGGTAAAAAGGGAAAAGAATTTATATTTCTAGTACTAGAGGTAGGTATTGCTAGAACATATGCATACTATTGGTCCTTTTTCTTACGTCCTATAAGACAATAGAATAATCTTCCTAAAAATAGTCCAAAATTGTTAGGAATTCACTTTAACAATGCTGTTTTAAGTTTCTACTGACTTGGGAGTTTCCTCCTGATAGTGGGATAACCCCCTACCAAATGGCATCAAGATATGCTAATCATAGGATATTAAACTGAACATAAAAATTGAGTGACAATCCTTTTTAATTTTAAAAAATAATACAGGGGAGCATCCAAATATTACTTAATGCAGCTGTTTTAGGTCGTTATATTGTTACATGAAGAGTGGGGATATCAGCACATTGTTACATAAAATTTAATTTTCATATGTGACTAAAAACAAGTTTTTTTTAAGTTGAAACTGCACTGAAAAAATGTTCTGCAAACAAATAACAGCGACAAAAAAAAATTCTGCAATTCTCAGGCAGTGGCAGTTTTTCAATTTAATTACTTTGGCAAATTTCAATATTTGAAAACTTGTATTCATTGCATAACAAAAATGAAATTGCATTTTAGTTAGTGTTTCATGGGGGAAGGGATGGGGGTTTTAAAACTGCAAAAAAAAAGGCGTAAAATAATATTTGAACGCTCCCCTGACGTTGCGAAATTTCAATGCAGGATTAATTTCACTATAATAACCCATTTCTCTATGCACATTATGGCCAAATTAACAAGGTCAAGAATTCCAACTGCATGCAAATACACAATTCCTCTGATAACATTTTTTTAGCACTTTGGCTTCATTAACGATACATTAACTATAAGGCCTAGAATAAAAAAAATGAAAAACAGCATGTTTATGAAAGATGACATTTTTTGTTATTCTCACTGCAATTTCGGCATTAAGAGATTATTGACACTTGTTGCTGTTTGTGTTCATTTGATTAATTAGACATTTTCAAATGCAGGGCCAAATCATTTTATCACGATAGTCCATGGCCTTAATTTTGTTTTTAATTTGCTACGCTTTCAGGAGGTAACCAGAGCTCACCGCGGTTGGGCATTGGACACAGTCGTGTTGCAAAACAATGTGACCAGATACATGAAAGATGACATTGTGGAACCCCCGGCTGAGGGGGTCTACGTCTACGGCTTGATTTTGGAAGGGGCCGGTTGGGACCGCAGAATGAGGCGGCTTACTGAATCCAGACCGAAGATCCTGTACGAACCAATGCCAGTTTTCCACATGTATGCCGTAAATAGCACGGCCTGCAAGGACCCCACGACCTACGAATCTCCTCTGTACCGAAAGCCGAGCCGTGCCGAGGGCACTTACATTTGTTCTTTGGATCTGCGAACCTCTATAAGTCCTTATCATTGGGTATTCAGGGGTGTTGCTTTGCTCTTAGATAACAAGTAGATTATGGAGTACTCCGGTAATGGATGCTTTGTACTTACAATAATCGTATGTCCCGTAATGTCAAATTCTTAAGTTAATTTTCATGTAGGCTTGTGTGCTGATATTATACAATACAAACTTGTTAATATAATCCTTACATTCAACACTATAATATTTGCTGCACTATCATATTATATAGGGCGTTTTTCACAAAATATTAGAAAATTATAGGAATTTTTAAAAGTTTAGAAATATATATATATTAGGAATTTTTTTCCAAATATATAGACAGCATATTATAGGATTTTTTTTCTCAAAATATAAGAAATGTGTAGGAATATTTTCCCGAAATATATTATATATAGAAATTTTTTCCATGAGTATTTGAATATTATAGGAATTATTTTCCAAAATATAGGGATAGTATAGGATTTTTCCTTCCAAAATCTAGGAATATTTTAGGAACATAATTTGGAAAACTATACGAATATTATAGAAATTGCTTTTAAATTCAAGGAATATTAAGGATTTTTTTCCCAAAAATTCAGGAATATTCTAACTTAGGATTTTTTGTGAGATCATATCTGCTGTGTATTACAGTTAATGTTAACAAATTAAAGGGAAAGTCCCACTTTGAAAGTAGCGGGTTGTAAAAAGAAGTGTGCACGAAAAATTAGGAAAGGCATGGGAATTGCAATTTGATTTGAGCCTACCAATCATTTAATAAAATGCCCTGAATACATGGATTTGGATGTAAAATATAAAGCCCAAATAGGCACCCTTTTACTGACAGTACGTAGCGCCCTCTACTGGATAAAAGGCATGAGCTCTTATGACACACGTAGACATGCATGTCCTAGAGGGCGCCACCAACTTGCAGTATCTGCTAAAACCCATGGAAAAATGGCGCCTAATGTGTATTTGGCAAACGCCGTGATTTATTTAATAATGGAAACTGCTGCATTTATTATTGGCACAGCCATTCATATCTATAAAGTTTGAAACACTTAAATGTCACTTGTTACAAAGTGGAATTTTCCCTTTAAACTACTTCTATGCTGCGTAACCTCTCCTGGTCAAGAATAGGTCTATTAGACTTTAGCTTTTAAATAGGTAAAATTGACATTCAACTTTTAATTTTTGATGCATTAAAACCATAAAAAGTTGAAGAAATTATACATAACAAGAATAACTAAAAATACTGATAGGTGAAATATAAGAACTGAAATCTGTCTATAAGAGAACTTTTTAAGATATATTATTTTTGTAGAATTATAGATGTTCACGAACTTTTCAAATTTACTAGTATTATTTTGTTCTTATTTCAATTACATGCAGTTCATGCCCCCATTGATATCAATTTTGCCATACTTTATTGACCGCTCTCCAGTTTACTCCAGTTAAACAGTAGTATTGGGTAAATTGCACTTAAATTGTACAGTTATAATGAATATATATATACTCAATAAAGCAAAGTTCATTGCACAATATTTGTTTTAAAATTAATCAACTTAATTTGTATATTTGGGAGAAAAAAGTGTCTCCATATATAGCTGCACTTATTTAGTTTATCCAACGATAAAAAGTGCCCCAAATTTTGCTCTAATTTATTACAACAAAGTCACATTTAAATTGCCATAAATCTTTTCCTTACTAAATCGTAAAGGATAGAGACACTTCTCAAATTTTGCAAATAAAATGGTACTCTCCTATGCATTGATAAACTGGCTAATTTTAGGAAACATTTTGTTGTTTCAAAATGTAAAAAAACAGAACTTATATTGATTGCCAGCAATGCCAGGTGACATATACATGCATTCAAGGATATCAAATTCTTATAATATGAAGAATTTATTTTAAAGGGAAAGTCCCACTTTGAAAGATGGTGGTTGTAGGAAAAAAACATGAAAAATTTGCAAAGACATGGAAATTGCAATTTGATTTGAGCCCACAAATAATTAAAATAAAATGTCCTGCATGAATACATGGATTTGGATGTAAAGCAAGTAGGCGCTATTTTACTGACAGTATGTAGCGCCCTCTACTGTATATAAGGCATCAGCTCTTATGTCCTAGAGGGCGCCACCAACTTTCAGTGTCTGCTGAAATCTATGTGAAAAGGGCGCCTAACATGTATTTGGCAAAACGTCATTTCTTCATTATGGAAACTGCTGTGCTTCGAAATTACTTCAGCTGCAAGGTGGAACTTTCCCTTTAACTTGCAAATGTAATAGGATAAAGAGGAAGGGGGGGGTTGGGGGGAAGGGGTGCAAAAATGCAGATTTCATTCAAGCATAATTTATGAACAACCCTGAACGGTAGTTTTAATTTTTATTTTATATTCTCTAAATTTATCTCCAATTAATGCTCCATAAATCACAGAAAATCTCAAAGATCCTTTTCATAATCTGTATAAAATATAGCCAAAAATGCAAAATCCATAAATTAGGTTCTCTTTAATATCCTGAAACTTGCTGGAGCTTCTGGCTGACAGTCTGGTCTATACCCACCAGAGCCACAGCAGAGTTGACAGGTTAACAGGCCCAAAAAACTAAACAATGCTAAAATAAATAAAGTAAACAAAAACATGATGGTGTCTCCATTTTTTAAACTATATTTCATATCAACTCACACTAAAATGAGGTGACAACCGTATCGCCAGCTAGTCCCAACTAGGAGCCACAGAAGTCAAAAACTTCATGAGGGCAGCAAGTTTATTTTTAATTTTCACACGTTTTTGAGGGTCAGCAATTAATTAAGGCCAGTTGGGTATATATATGATATACTCCTGCGCATGTTTATAATGTCTTCCACGAGACACACAGATAAATTTCCAAAATAAAACAAGACTGGAATGATCTGGTTGGAATTGGTCAGTAGAGAGCCGCCATACATTTCCCTCGCGAGCATATACGGCACGCAGTGGTCATTCATTCCTAAGCACCAGTCCCCGTTATACGCAATCAGAGCCTGAACACACTTGTTGCATCAAAGCCAGTTATATAGTTGTGCAACAAGCTGCATCTCTTGCCACTTGTCGCTCAATCCTGTTCAATGTCTCCCAAGGATTGCGGTGGTGAACGTGATTATGGAACGATGGAGAAAAGCGAGAAGAGACAAGCCGGAGTTCAAGTCCAGAGGAACATAACCCTACTCAATGCAATTACCATCATGGTCGGTTCGGCCATTGGTTCTGGCATATTTATCACGCCGAAAGGGGTATTTACTACGGCCGGATCCCTGGGCGTGGGACTCATAGTGTGGCTCCTCAGCGGACTTTTTTCCATGTTGGGCGCATTTTGCTTCATGGAATTGGGCACCAGTATAGGGAGAAGTGGGGGCGAATATGCCTACTTGCTCGAGGCCTTTGGTCCTCTGGCAGCATTTTTGCACCTCTGGGTGAACTTGATCGTGAGACAGCCCACGGCTTTGGCCATAATAGCCCTTACTTTCGCCCAGTACGTTTTTAAACCATTCTTCCCAGAATGCGAACCGCCGACCAATGCCGTTCGGCTACTGGCCGCAGCCTTGTTGAGTAAGTATATATTCTTGGACAATACTTTACATTTTCCCAACCCAACCATATCGGTATACTTTTTTGTTATCATATTTTTCACGGCATAATTGCCAAATTATTCACTGTAAATATTAGGTGTATTTTGGCATTATGACCATGTAACCATTATTTGGTTACATGGTCTGAAGCTGTGGCGTTTTTGTGGTATCCTCTGTCGTTTGTGGTGTACAGGATCACTAAAAGTTGAGATCTACCTAAATAGGTAAAGTACCAATTGGTATCACAGAAACACACAGAGAGCAGTGCGTTCACGTTTCCGCAGTTGGGTTATAACATATATGATGTAGTTAAGAACTACTTGTGAACTGGATCACGACAGAGCATGATCAGATCACAAGTCAAACTATGCAGATTTGATGTTAGCATCACTAATGTATGAACAATAAGAGAATAATTTTGCTTTTTCCATTTTTATCAAATCTTGCTATACATATATATACCAAACAGCTTCATCCCAAAAGAGAAAATACACTGCAGAAATTATTTGCAGTATTTTTGCAGAAAAAATAACGTTAATATCAGAAAATGTTTACCTACAGATACATGTACCCTAAGCTTACTTGCAAGTCTGCAAAACATAAATTTAGTTTTTTCCACAGAAATTCGGCAACAGAATTTCATATGATGGAATGTTCTATCTATATATTACATAATTTAGTCCATTTTCCCATAGTCTGCCTATTTTTTTCACATTTTCCCCACTGTTTGTTTGAATGCTCAAATTTTGCACATATTTCACGATTTTTCACACCCCTATAATTTCTAAAAACTAAACAAAATCAAAACGCCTATTTTTGAGGGTTATTGCATAAAAACTCAAATTCTGTTCTGAAAACTACTTTTCCAACTAGTTACTAAGATCTATGTGTGTTAATATATAACTAAAGTAAGTCTTTACTTTTCAGGTTTGGTGACTTACCTTAACTGCACCAATGTCAAGCTAGTGATGAGAGTTCAGGGAGTTTTCACTGCGGCCAAACTCGTGGCATTGCTGGCCATCATAGCATCTGGATTCTATTACATCGGTCAAGGTATGGTCATCTTTTTCACTTTAAACTAGTTCAATCCCACGGCAAAATACACACTTCAAACCTGATAAAGAAAAAAAATATAATATTTATTATTTATAAGGAAACTTAGTATCAATTTAGAGTTACTCAATGAAATAAGTTGAAATAAAATAAATAGAAATTTGTTATTACTTTCTGAAATTACTGTCTATAGAGTTCTATAGTTGCTTGTATACCCTACCGGCCAAAGCATCATAACCTGACGTCACAGGGATGCCAATGATGTTCATAGGCCTACCATCTAGACAGCTCAAACACATAAAAACCGATTTTTCATGAATTTTTTTAATGAAAAGTATGATTTTTGAATAACTTTTTGGCAGTAATTTCAGAAAATAAGCCTGCATACTATTTATAGTGTATTAATATCACTTATACATGAGTTTTCCTGTATATTGAAACTGTTAAAAATGCACAGGTTATCATGATTCAATGGTAATTCTGAAAAATTCTGGTTCCAATATTTGTTGAAAAACATAAATTATATGCTTATAAATAATACATAAAAAAATGTTTTCCTGTTGACGAGAAAAGCTGGCTCGTCAATCATACAAATAAATGATAATACAATAAGGCAAAAATGGTATTTATTATGACGCCATAAATCTGGTAATATCAAAGCGGCAAATCTCGGCCCAAATTCTATATAGGCCTAATGTATATATTTTCATATATCGATTTCATACCAGTATATTGTTTCTAATTTCCTATAAACACAAAGGTTAAAGCTAAAACTAACTTATCATCTTGTAATTAACTAAAAAACTAGCCAACAAATGCTTAATTATGAATGAAAAAAAAAAAAACTTCAGTTTGTCCACATGTAATCTATATATAAGAAGCCATTTTCTTAAAACTTTTTCTAAGGTTTCTACCTAAACTGGATGCGAAAGAAAAAATAGGCTGCTTGTAAAAAATACAGATTGTATCCAATGATGGGAAATAAGCAATTATTCATGTGGAAAGTTATATGAGACCCTATCGTAGACACATCTATCTAGGGACGCCACCACAGCATGTTATTACTGTATACTAATATGGCCATAAGCAGGGTGGTATTTTGTGAGTTCAGAGGTGGGGGGGGATTCGTAGTGATGGGTTTCATCAGATTTTGTAGGGGGGGGGGGGTGTAATGAATTTTAACAAATACCATGCACACTATAGCCGTATAACTGGTAATATTAAACATACATATATATATATATATATACCGTACTTCATCCGTCCAATATTTGCTACAGGAATAATGATATCTATACTCTGTTCAACAAAAAGAGTGAACTAAAAAAGTCAATTAGTATCTATACAGCTAGCCTTATAGGCTTAAGTATATTACTTATGATTAAATATCAGTCTTGGTTATATACTCTATAGTCATCTATAGTGAATTATGTTGAATCTTTCGTGGGAGCGCCTTAGCTGATGAAATCATGATGTTTTGTAGTTTAGAAAAAGTTTACAATTTCGATACAACGTATACCAATGATGGTATACCATTATCCTAACCACCATAACCACGTATATATGTTATCTTAACCAATTGAGACGTGCAAACCCATTCACTTCAATGGCAAAAATTTCTATAGTAACCCATATATGGGCAATAGCTGGTGTGACCAACTACACTTGAGTGTAGTGAGGCTAACTACACTCATTCTATATAGTTAAGGTCAATATTTTAACCCTGTATTAGCTATAATACACATAACATGAATGATCTGATTAGCACAAATTGGCTAAAAACAACAACCATTCATCTTTTTCCACAAACTATCAAAATCCAAACTTTCACCCCGGGACCTAACGGTTCTGTCAAAATAGCCGGCTCATTTTTGTTAATAGTGAATGAACTTCTATTATTAATTAGATAATTTCCAGATAAATCTAACTGTATTTTTCCAGAGAATTAAGGTCCGAAAATTGGGTGTACAAATACACAACAAGGGGGCATTGACGCATGCAGGGCCAAGATCAATAATAAACTATATGGTCTTATCAGTATATTAATGGCACTAAAGACAATGCTTTTGACCCTGCACATTATATGAATAATATTGCACATCTATAATAAATAACACTAGTGTCCCACATTTCCAACATCATCTTGTAAATGATAATTGGACATGATATTATTGCCGCTTTTTTTTCACTCTTTTCTTTCCCTCCAAAAACTCTTGCACTAAGTGAAGTGCTATTTTCAATTTCCATCTACAAGTCTGAACTTTGATTAAGAAATTATATACTTAAATGAAAATATTTAGTAACCAGCTACTTCAGGTTTGCTCGGGATTTCATTTCACCATAATTATGGTATCGATATCGGCATGTGATAAAATTCCCAGCAAGGGTTGAAATATGAAATGGGATATCCATCAAGGATTAATTGGTCAACATTAAAATTTGCAAATTAAGAAATTTAAAAAAAATTGAGTTCATTGAAAAATTTTGGGAAATTTTAATGAAGAGAAACCTCATTAAATTCAATTTATTGGATACTCCATAGATACTTCATAGAAATAGTAAAACTATACATGACCTATACAGATTCTAAGAAGAAAATGTGTCAATAAGTGTTGTTATGATTTTGTGTGTGATATACTGACCTACAATCTCAAGTTTTTTTCCGTATCAAGGGCATCAAAAAAAAATTTAATTTACCCAACTCAACCTTCAAATCCTTCAAGTTTGATTTCCAAATTCAAAATGTCAACATTTGAACTAATATAAGAAAGTCATACATATTAAGCAAGATATACATGATCTACAATCTATAAAACATATTGTTCCATACTTACATTTTGTTAAAAAATGCACTGGATAACATGCATTTTATCAAGTTGTTTTCCAAGCATACCAATTCAATAACTTTGTGAATTATATATGTTTAGAACTTTCTTTAGGGGTCGTTCACATATTACATAACACTGAATGATAGGGGGAGGATTTGTACCGAGAGAGAGTGGTCAATTTAAGAGAAAGTGTTTAAAAGAAAAGAGAGAAAAGTGCAATTGTTATGTGATGCAATCTGCATGAATAAATGAGACAAGAATAAAAATGCCATGATTTCATGAACAATGTTGGCCTGTGATGGCATAAACTTTTTACCGCCAAAAGCGCCACCAAGTGGGCACTATAAAATCTCAGAACATTTCAGCCATATTGAAAGTAAAATTAACATTGTAGAAATTGGAAATATTTTTAAATATACATGTAATTTTTTTTAATAAATGTATACTTTTTTCTATGCATTATTTATTGCATAGAAGGAAAGTGAAGCCAAAAATTGAATTATGCTAATGACGACATTTTCTGAGATTCTATAGTCAAGTATTTCTGATATCAGGCAAGATATGGCGCTGACCATGTCTTACATAAAAATGGTCATTTCCGATTAATGCAAAGTTCAATTACAATATATCATTTTTATTTCTAATATTTGCCCAGCATTATATATCATTAAGTGAGACATCCCCTTTAAAAATATTATACAAATCACTGTGTACCTATTTTAAGGATATAGTGAGATATAAAATCTTCACACCAATATAATATAAATATATTTTTGGTCTCTATAATGTTCTATTTCTTTTTCTAGGGCATACTGAAAATCTAAACACCATGTTTGAGGGTGAAACCAGAGCAGATATGCTGGCCCTTTCCTTTTATTCTGGCCTATTTTCCTATATTGGTTGGTAAGTATATGAACCGACATTTTTAAAAGGAAATTCAACTCAATTCTTTACTTATTCTTTTACAAACTTAAATAAATGGCTAGCCTGTATTTCACCTTCTGAAACTGCTTATCCTTCTTAACTTTTATGAATACAAGCTTTTAGCTAATGTATGTAGACCCAGCGCCCCAGTTCTTTGTATACCCATTGCTTTCGTCACTGGGAGGGGCAGTTTATAACATTTCACATAACTAAATAAGTTAGCACCTCGCTATTAATTTTATCAGTTTATAAAAGCAACTTCAAATTGAGCTGATTTTCCCTTTTAACACTTCAATGGGCCACCATCAAATTATTTTAGCAGAAAATTGACATAATAAACCAAGATAATATTATGAAATAGCATATGAATATTATCCTCACAAAGCATTCGAGCTAATCTATGATAATTTGTGGCTCCATTCCAACTATAGAACATAGCCTACATTTGACTATGTAGTTTAACATAATGTTTTTATCTATATAGGCACTTCTTGAATTTAATAACAGAAGAAATGGTGGATCCAGCACGGTAAGTAAATTTTTAGCCTAATGCAGTGGCGGATCCAGGAATTTCTTTTGGGGGGGGGGGGGCCATTTTATTAAGGGTGGGCGCCAATACCTAAAACGAAGCAATTCCCAAAAACAACCACCCTGCAGGGTCGCATGAGAAATCCATTGGGCGGGAGGGGGGGCGGAATCCCAATCAAAAATTGTTCAAAAATTACAGTGGCAGGCCAAAATGTGAAATTTTTGTAAAAAATTGAAAAAAAAATGGCGCCGCAGGCGAATTTTTTTTTCAAAAATACTGAAAATTTCCTTGAAAAATCATCAAAATTTCAACTTAACACTCGTTTGAAGGATAAACAAAGTTAATTTTACAATTTTAAAATAGTCTCGGATAGAGGGGCGCAAGGGTCGCCGGGTGATGGGCGCCAATTTTGTCCCTTTGGGGGTGGCCCCCCCCCCCCCCCTTGGATCCGCCACTGGCCTAATGTCCATGCATGAGGGAAAACAATGCATGGTTTTTTTTTAAATATTAATAAATTTAAAACAAAATGGCGTTTATTCACGTCATTGTCATCACTTCAAAACCAGGTCAATACATGTTCAACAAAAGAGTGAACGGGATAATTCCCCCATATGCAAAAAGGTTCAACCACCGAAAGTTAACCACCGAAATTCTTCCACGAGTAACTAATCTAAAAAGAAGACAAGTCTTATCTTGATTTTCCTTCCAGTTCATTCTTTTGTCAAAAAACATGGTATGCCTTATAGCAGATAAGAAAACCCAATATGCATAGTACCGTTACGCTACATGCGGCTATAAATATGGATATCCGTTTTGTCACCAAAGTTAATGGACATCATTTGACACTATCTATATTTTGTGAGAGGCGACGAAATAAATCGATTTATAAATGATTGGACGTGCATGGTAAGAAAAACTATCAAATCCAATCAAAAGCGGCCAAGCATTAGATGACGTATAGGAAAGCCCTGTCAAAAACAATTGCCATTGCAGGTGGCAGTTTATGATTTCAACTGTTGCTTCCGCCTCCTTCAACCGCCCATAAAACACCATTATTTTTTGCCAAAAATAAATGATATCTCTTTGGCAAATAATAAATCTTTGTACATAATGGGTATAGCACAGTGGTGCTCACGTTCCAACAATAATAAACCTAGAAAATAACTGTGCGAGCTGCCGCCTAGCTTGAAATTTGTGCGAGAGAATATTCGCAACCGATATGCAAATAGAAATAGGACAAACCAAATATTTTGGGCAGGAACCTTAGAGGACTTTCACCTGAACACACGTACCAATATGAATATGAATGTTTCCTGGAAAAAGGGACACGTACTTTTTATAATAATTCTCGAAATTGGGAAGATTGGCATGAAAAATTTAAGCAAAAAAAATATTTTGCATATATTTTGGTGAATATACCAGGTTATTCATAAGTAACTGAACATAGAACCCCTGAAATACAGCTTTCCACACGGCTGGTGTGTTGGTGGGAAAGCTAAGTTTCAGGCGATTTGTTTTAAAAATTGTTTCGAAATGAATAAAAACAAAACTAATTGTTTTACATGACACAGATACCATTTGTAACTGATAGAATATTCTGTGAAACTTGTTCAAGACAATTTCAAATCAAAACAATTTGTAAAACTAACCCCTGAAAATAGCTTCCCCCCACAACACGCCAACCATGGGGAAGGCTACATTTTAGGGGTTCTATGTTCAGTTACTTATGAATAACCCCGGTATATAACAAAGGCAGGCACATTGATATTCACTGGTCAATTGTGAATATCAAAGTCCACTCTTTTGTTGAACAGTTTATCATTGTGAAATGGAAAAGTATATGCTAATATTTTTCACACTTTATGCATTTTCAGAAATTTACCAAGGGCTGGCACAATTGCAATGACAATCGTAACTATAGTATACGTAATGGTCAACGTAGCCTACGTAGCAGTTCTTCCATCAGACGAGTTACTGGCCTCTCCAGCTGTAGCAGTGGTCAGTATACATTTGGTCTACAAAAGCATTTGAAGTGTGCAAACTTTTGTGCACTTTATGGTCCTGCCTCCTGACAAATGTAGTACGTCACGAGCTTATTCACATCATCTGATTGCTACGTCACAAGAAGCCCTAAGAACCAGGAGGCAGGTCCATAAAGTACACTCAAGTGCTTAGCTGTTAGTCTCCTTTAAGGGGGCTGTCCACACTTTTTAGAGCATGCCTCTATGGGAATTTCCATGTTAAATTCGTTTTCTTCAAACT